>JACYFF010003369.1:85996843-86046167 GCA_017589665.1 Selenicereus undatus | reverse complement strand
ATCGAATTCGTCAATTCATGCATGCATGGGTCCCTATTACGTCCCTACGTTGTTTTTTTTAGTGAAGATTAGGGTTTTTAGGTATGCAAGCAACGCTAGATAACAGTGGCTACGTGCCTAGAATCAAACATAAAACTCCAAAGGAGTTGTTTTCCACTTGAAAACTGAAATGTTGTTGTTCACCTTTTTTTTTTTAACATGCTTTGCCTTTTTTACCAAATATATGAGGGATGGATACCAACTATGTAGTTGAATTTGGCTCTATGCCAATCACAACTACTTGCATATGTATTGTTGCCTGTGAAATGACATTTATCAGATTCTTAATGCAAAAAAGCTCACCAATAGCTTGTGAATTGTGAGTTCTATACCCCCCTCCCCAAAAAAAGAAGGTCCCGACTACAAAATAGGAAAAGAATAGAAGACAAATGTGTTGATGGATGGGAGTTGTTATCGGTTATGATTTTTAAAGGATGAGATGGGCCGGGGGTTAGTGTAATGTATATACTCTATGTATCTCCTTCCTACATTACCCTTCGTATCTCCTTACAAAGCAGCCGCAGCAGTAGCAACAACAACAACAACAATAATAATAATGAAAAAAGTAATCATGTGTTATATTTTAAGTATTTGTTACACTATCATCATTTTTTTATGGTAGAGATCAGACTGTAGAGTTAGTTGCCCACCCACTACATCAACATTGTAACTTTAAGAAAGCTTTAGTAATCATTATGTTAAAGGAATTTTTATGTGGTTAAAAATATTAGTATGATAATGTTAATTTGTTAGGAAAGGATGTTGAATCTGATATGGGCAAATTTTGATGCAAATCTCTTCTATTGAGATATTGTTTGAGCAGCGCATCCAATAATGGGTTGGGCAGGGAGACATAATTACCAACTTAAGTAATTAATTATCCCAAAATTTGTTTTCTTGGCATACTATGCTACTATTTGCTTACAAGAATAAGCACATCTAACCATGAATAAAATAAAAAATTATGGTAATTGTTAGTCGACTTTGTTTTGCTAGGAAAAGGGGGGGTTGTTGAAGAATTGAAATAGAAGAATTTTGTCTCATTTGCATCATGGGGTCGGGTGGGAGAAGGTTTGTTATCCCAATTTTTCTTTATCAAAAAGGCCTCCATAGATTTTGAAATAAGAAAGTGATATTATATACTCTTTAAGGGGGAAAATATGGTCATAATAAAATACAGGTGATGTTCTCAAATGCGTGAAACACAAATGTTGAAGTATGAAAGTGTGGGTGTTGTTCACATTGGTAAAATAAAAAAATATGAAAGTGGGTGCTGTTCCATATTGATAAAATTAAAGAGTTTGAGCACGTATATAAGTTTGTAAGCTACTTCACCTACAGACAATTGTTTTTGGGTTTGAATTTCATTTGAGCTTATATAAATGACTCATTATTTATGACCCACTTGATATAAAATTTGACATGGTATTAGAGTAAGATTGCTCGATCTTAATTTGCTACTGTTCCCATTTGATTAAAACTATGTCAACATGTTGGGCCTTGTTAGTAGCTCATACTTGAGGGGATGTATTGGAGTATCAAAGCGTGGATTTTGTACTATTGTAAATGGGTGTCATCTCACATTGATAAAATTAAAGGATTTCAGCATGTATATAAGCTTGTGAGTTACTCCATACATAGCCAATTAGTTTTGGATTGGAACATCATTTTAGCTTATATAAATGATTCGCTATTCATGATAGAAAGTTAGAGCTAAAGGTTAGGTAGAAACAATCTTGAACTAAGGATGCCAAATTGCCAGTTTTCCTCTATCAAGATCTACACAGTATAATTTTGGATGTTTCAGGTCTTGAAAATTATATTTATATATATTCTACAATCTGAACTCTATAACTCGAGCATCTCTTGCGTTCATACTTATAAACAACCTAACCAAACTTTCTCACATATTTTCATGTGATTAGGACCTAATCAATAAGAATAATGATTCCTGCTTAATTTCAGGTTTTGATTAGGACTTAGGAGCATGCATTCATCTCTTCAAGAGGACTATACATTCATCTCTTCAACAATTTAAAATTTATCTTTGCTTTGCTAAGTTGCTGTTGTATAAAGCAACATGCCAAAAACTTAATTAACTAAATTTTTATATTGTACTTTGTAAATGTCCCTCCAGGTCTAAAGCATAATTTTTTTTTTCTTAGTCATTGACCCAAATCATAGAAACTCGTCATAAGAGATTGTTAATCAAGCATTGAACTGATGAGATTCGAACTAAAAACCCTTTAGATATGAAAATTTTCATAATTTGACGAAAGAAACCCAATCAAATCAAGATGCTAACCTAATAATTGAATACCGATGTAAACACAATATTAACCAATTGGAAAATCATATTACTCAGACTTTTCCTCTTGTTATGTCCTTCTAATCCTTTAATTTCCCTCTAGTGTTAATTCCTTAATTATGTGGACCTCATGACGTACCATAAAATAAAGTTGGGGTAGGGCTTTTTTTTTGGGTGGTGGAGGGTGCATGGCTGAATATGTTTTTTGAGTGATTCTATATAATCCAAATGGGACCTCCGATATTATGTAACTAAGATATGAATAGGTGTCCCTAAGCCTAGTAACCAATGGCTTTGCTGACGTTGATTTTAAAGTCATCAACAATTTCCTGTTGAGATTGTTTCATTCAGATAAGTATTCGCTCCTTTATTGCATGTCGTTATGCACTTCAACACATTAATTTGCTTCGAACGAATTAAAGAGATGCCACCTATGGATAGGCTGTTCAATCACATAGTGGCCCATTCACACAATTTTGGCTGAAAAATGGGAAAAGGACACTGAACATCATATGAAACACGTATTTTTTGGTACATGATTAAAATTTATTAGTTGTAATAGGTTGGGATCCACAGTTATAAAGGCGTATTCAAGGGATTGAAAATCTTAGTGGAGAAATAAACATTTTAAATTTTAGAATTGTCTGTTGTCTATTTAAATGAAATTAGAACACTGGAGATATTCGATGATTGTTGAGAGACAACACTAGTTTGTTGCATAGAGTCAAACAAAAGAATGTGGGTATACTGATTTCCACTTAATGGTAATTACGATAATTCCTGCAACGTAAACTATACAAGTGGCATGATTCAATCCTAACCCTTTAGTTTTATAATCTTTAATTTTGTGAAAAACCTATTTTCTTAAACTTATGAAATTGTAATCGGTGTTAAAAAATCTCATTTTTTTTAGTTGGTGTTTTGGTATAATTTCCTACCCCAACTTGCTAATGATTTCCGACAATGCAACACGCCATGAATCCATTGTTTTTCAAGTGAATTTTGTTTGCTGGCCGAAAACTAGCCGGATATTGATCAAGGTGGCCGGAATCCATGATGGTTGGAAATCTTATTTTTTAAGTGAATTTTGTTTGTTTTTTAAATTCTTGATTCTCGTTGAATAAATTTCAAAACCAAACAACTCCTAAGAAAAATATTTTTAAATTAATTGATTAATGTTTTTTAGATTTTAAAAAATATAATTATATTTTCAAATATGTTTAAATAAATCAATGGTGAAGATAAAATCATGATACATGTATGGTTAATATTATTAAGGGGATTATGGTGATTCCCATAACACCCATTAAGCGAAAATCACCTTACCTATTGGGGTACTTCATTTACCTTTTATAAATAATGAAAATCAAATTATAGCAGAGTATTTTAATTTATATTCGACGTGAATTCAAAGAAAGACTTATCCATCTGTATCCTGTTGACATCCGATCCTAGAATCTTCATTGATTTGAACTACACTGACACTCTTTTCTTGTTTAGTTCTGATTGTGATAATAAAGTTTATCATGTTTTCTTAAAAAAAAAAAAAAGAAAGAAGAAAAGCAAGTCCTTTGGATACGGAGAAAATTAATCTCCATGCATATCCATAATTACTTTTCATGGTCAACAGCACTCAAAAGCGGAAAGAATTTTGTACTCCAAAGCTGTTTAATTTAATTTGTATACAACACTAACACATGCTAATTAATTCAAAATAGCAGGTTTTGTTGAAAAGCATTCATTAAATAAAACTTCAAAAAAAAAAAATGCTTAGTTGAAATTCATGACAATCAACATAACTAAATTTGTATTTTTGTTCTCCACATGGTTGAAACTTCTGCATATATACTTTCAGATGAGGACCCATCAAATTCTTGATAAAATCAATGTCAATTGATCAATCAATCAATCAATCAATCAAGTGTGATTTAATTTCTTGAGAATTTTAAGTTTAGGTGGGGGTGGAATCATGGTCAAGAATTTAAGTTTACACACTCTTTTGAAAGCTTTTTCAAAACAAATGTGCTGATTTTTCAAACCGTTATTGTTCTAATTTTGACCTTATGACTCTTCACCCCCCAACCCCCGTAGAAACACACGTCTCTTTCTAACACCCACCCATTATAATCTTACTTCCTTTTAGTTGTTGAGGACCCTCTTCTCTTCTTCTTAGTTTTCTAATCTAGCCCCCATATATATGTTTTATGTTCAAACCCCGTCACCCACTCCATCCACCCGCTTCTAAATTCGACGATTTAATTTTCTCTCTCCTTCCGAGTCTGATCCAACATGGGTAACACTTTAGGAGGCAAGAAAACAGCCAAGATCATGAAAATAAATGGGGAAACGATGAAGTTTAAGACCCCAGTCACGGCTCGGGAAGTGGTCAAGGACTACCCGGGCCATGTGATCTTGGACTCGGAGGCGGTCAAGCACTATGGGATCAGAGCTAAGCCTCTGGATCCGTTCCAGAACCTCGAGCCTAAGAGGCTCTACTTTTTAGTAGAGCTCCCTAAGTTCCCCCAGCAGGGTGGTGGTGCTCATCATGAGCATCGTGTCCCTAGGCGGGTGAGGTCTGGTATCCACATGTCCGCCAAGGACCGTCTCGAGAGCCTTATGCTTTCGAGGCGGTCCGTGTCGGACCTCTCCATCATGGGGCCCGCCACGCGCGTTGTCGTGGACGGCTCCCATGATGGAGCGGTCCCTAACTCCGATCAAGGGTTAGGATCAGCAGGGTCGGGGATGAGGGTGAGGATGAGGCTCCCGAAGGCAGAGGTGGAGAGGCTTATGAGCCAGAGCAGGGACAAGAACGAGGCGGCGGAGAAGATTGTGGGTCTTTGTACGGGTAAAACGGGTCAGGATTCGACAGGGAGCAGCGTAAGCATGAATAGTGGGAGTGGCAGTGGTGGTGGTGGTGGTTGGAAGGGTAAAGAGGTTGCCTTTGCGAATAGTAATACTAATTTATTGAATCCGTCGCCACTTGGGCCCTCCAATGGCACCCGTGGTCGACCCGGTTACAAGGTGCGTGACGTTCTGATTTTGTCTTTCTTTCTACTTTCTCGAGTTTTTTGCTTGCAAAAATTAACCATGCGCGTGGGCCAGGTGTCTCTTTGTGTCTCTTTGTTTATTCTTTTAGATATGGTCGTCCATAGTCTTCTATAAACTATCTTGTGTGGGTTTAGTGTACTGTTAATGAACACTAAAATAAAATCAATGGACGCACAGCTTTTAAGGCAATTAGGTCTAGCCTGTTGTCACATTTTCCTCCCAACATGGAAAATTAATTAGTACTACATTTTAAGACTAATAGAACCTAGAATATTAAAAGTAAAACCATTAATGAGGGATTGATAATTGTGTGCTAAGCACACTTTGATTTATCGTGTATCATCTTACTCACGGATTTGATTAGTCCCTAAACCAAAGAAAAATTTCTCTCAAAGGTTCAAATAACTGTTAATTGTTAATTATTTATGTTAGTTATTAACTATTAGCTTATCAAAATAACTGTTTGAATTAAGTGTTCATTGAGAAACTTTTTAGTAAAATTAATTTTTTTCTGATAAAGCTATAAGACAAAAAAGCTCGCACCAAAAAAACTCTTCTAAGAAGCTCATAGAATTAGTTGTTTGAAAAATTATCTTTTTGGAGCCAAAATTTCTTTCAAAAAATTATTTTACCAAATACTCAAATCGGCTTTCTAAGTAAGTCAAACAGTTAATTTTTATTATAAAAGGTATTTTTTTAGCCACAAAACTCTTTCAAAAACTTTTTACAAACACCTCAAAGTTATTTGATCAGATTTACGAAATGTATCACCATTTATGCTTTTGACCGTCCTGGGTTTATAAATTTTGGATTATCACATTCATATTTGTATATGATATTTAAATGCAAAATATCGACTTTACTCGTAGAGCAACGAAATATAATGAAAACGACTTCTGACTTCTTGTAAAATTTTACCCATGATGATGATGACCAGCATCTAATTTTTGATTACATATAAGTTGTAATTAATTATCCAAATGAGTATATTCATACAATATTTTAATTCAAAATCATAATTATAAAACCAACTATAAATTTCGATAAAAGCTAACCATTATGTCTCTATGTATGTGATGAAACCCCTACCGAAATTTAATCCAATCAAATCAAA
The DNA here is from genome assembly GCA_017589665.1 of Selenicereus undatus. NCBI lineage: Eukaryota > Viridiplantae > Streptophyta > Magnoliopsida > Caryophyllales > Cactaceae > Selenicereus > Selenicereus undatus. The sequence goes on along the minus strand of JACYFF010003369.1, from coordinate 86,039,658 downwards.
TTACATGCACATTGCTAGGAATTCTATACGAAACCCACAAAATTAATTGACCCATCATTCTTCAAGTTACAGCGAGCTGCCTCTTCCTAGAAAATGCCAAGTACTTAAATAATTGATTCCTATAAAACAAAATCAAGGAAATCTATGAACGTCAGTCAATTTGTTACAACACAGACAAGACAATAACAATTCCCTCTTTTCCTGCCCGGTTTGTTGGCTTGTTATTCTTTGACTTGTCGAATTTGTTTAAGGGGATGAGATAATTAAGAAGTAGTTTACTTTTCTTTGCTCCCTTGATCAACGTTTGTGGCTCACTTTTTCAAATTGATCAAACAAATTTCATCAATCGGTTATATATGTGCTCTAATGATGATAAAGGTTTTCAACAGTTTAAACTTTAAAGAGATTTATGGCCTTTTTTACGTCAATAATCATCATTTAAATATATAAATTTTAAAACGTATATCATATATGCATCCTTATAAACTAAAATATTTTTATTAGGTCAGTGGTTTTAACGAATAGAGCTGTCATTAACATTTCTTGGAGGGTTGAGCGGAAATCTTGTTTTAGACCAAAAGACAATTGTGTTTTCAATGAGGAAGTAGTTGTTCAAGATTTTAATGTACTTAATTGTATCTTGTTTATATTCTTGTCTATTTATCACCTTAATTTATTTTGTCACAAAAGGGAAAACACTTTTGAAAAGAATAATTAGAATAAATAAGCAAAAAATTAAAGCAAAATTACGAACCAAACAATTGGGTATATAAAAATAGGTCACGGGTAAGAGTACGTGTGCAATTCAACTAAACATATATACTAGGAAAGATACATTTAGAGTTAGTACAACCTAATATTGAGGGGGGGGGGGGGAAGGACAAGTATGTGATCCTGACATTATTCCTATGAAATGAGATTAACACAATGCCATATAGACAAGTCTTAAAGTTAAAATATTGAAAAATGGAGAAGAAAAATATTTATATGATCAATTAATTAACTTATGCACACGCAAAGTATTAGGGAACAATCCCCACTTAAAGAAAACCTTTTCCAAAAAGATAAAAAATAAAAAATTTCTAGGGTCAAAAACGAGTAGACTAAATTGTCTTCTTCTACTTTTTCTGTTTTTTTTTTTTTTTGGATTGAGACTGTTGGACTAATGTCGTTAGTATTCAATTTTAAGTATTTATCAGAGTTTTTAAAAACTAATATGTTATGACTGAAAATATAATATTTCTAAATTTAATCATTAGTTTTATCAATATAAAATGTGATTTACAAATCACAATATAATTATAATCATCACATTATTTTTATAATCTCCCTAGACCCCGCGAAAGCGGGACCCACACTGGGAGTTTGTTGTTGTTGTTGTTGTGTATAAGTTTTATAAGTTATATAGCAATACAATAACATCATGTTATTTCAATGATCAAAGTATTGTCTTAATTTTTCTTTTTGGTGTAAAAGTATTGTCTTAAATTTGCAAAATGTCAAAAAGACGATCTTTTAAAACAGAGGAAATTAACATCATTATTTTAAAAAAATGACATTTGTTTAGCCTAAAATCATATGTTGAGCTCGTTAGTTTTCAAACCTTTTCATTGTACTTTGTCCCGCTTTAATTATTTGTTACATAGGAGTAATTAGTTTTTCTTCTTTTTTGATGATAGGCAACTTCAACATTGAATTAATTAATTATGTTGTATACAACAATTGCTTAACCTCTAATCACTTTCTTTGGTCAACAAAGTTGAATACGATAAGATTTGACTAGTTAAGGCTAGCACCTTATAGCACATTGTAGTTCATTCGTGATTGAAGGTTCCTCTTGGTTGGTTAAGCTGACATAACCTTAATTCCTAATTAAATAAGATTAGGGCTGCTTAATTAAGGTGCCAATGGACTATGTCTAACATGTCATCTCACGTGCATGGAAAACATCAAATTAGGCGCTTTGGCACCTTAAATTTGACTATATATGCATTATATTGTCAACATTTGAATGATGCTTGTTGCTGTTGCATGCTTCATTTCAAAGAAAGAAACTTTTGGTTTGTACTTTTCCAATTCCAAATTGCCTACTTCAATGTGGATGTTCATAGCAAACACCATAGACAAACTTGGCCAATAAATTAGGTAACCATCAATAAAAGAAAGAAAGAAAGAAAGAAATACCTGCAACAGTGTAGTACGAGATATATGCTTTTTAATTTGTATTTATTATGCATTTTTAATTTGTCTAGATGGCAATTGAGACAATCTTACGTTTTAAATTATGAATTTGATTTCAGGTGTCATTTCCCCTATAGGCTTTTTTATGGTGAGGCTTTGCCTTAATATCAAGAAGGTAGAGAGAGAGGTCGCTGCAAGTAAATGAGAGTAGATTTTGTGAGTACATAATCAAAACCCATTTTAATAGGTTCGGATAATCTTAGTTACAATATGAATTTGATTACACCAATATCTCTTAGCTGAAGTGGTTCCAAACTGGACCTCATGGGATCAGATCCCATAACTTGCAATTCTCCTAGTGTGGAGATGCACAAGGCTACTAATCAAGCTTGTAAGCTCGGGTATCGTGGGTTAGACTCATCCCCCTCTCCCGCCAATAGAAGACTCATTAGGTTGCCCTGAGATAAAAAAACTCAGTGAATTAGCTAATCAAACAAGCCATGACATCTTAGGAAGGATGATTGGATCCCCCCCCCCACCCCTTTCCCATTAATATTAAGCAAAATGTTGGACTTACAGGTTTTGTTGTAACTCATTATGGTGTCTTAATTTTTGTGTGATTTGCTAATGAAACTTAATTAATTTGATTGATGCAACAGAAACGCGTAGGTTTCTTGCCCATCCATGAAGGAGAAATGGGACTAGCCGTTGCCTCATGATACCAAGCGTAATTAATTTCCAAGATCAAAGTTGCAAGATACCAAATTAAACAAGGGTTAATATTAATCCTGCTTCAATTATATATTTAGCTTAGAATTTGAAGCCTCCTTTAATGTTAATGTTTTTTTCTTCTCCTTTTTTCTTTTTTTTTTTTGGATGTAAGCTCATAGTATCCAGCGGTTGAAAGTGTTGCTTTCGCACACCTCTTGTATATTGCTACGAAAATTTTTCTACTGGCTGAGATATTTACTACATTTTGAAGTTTTGGATGCTCTTTGAAGTTGCTCTGAATGTAAATTAAAACAAAAGAAAACATTGGCGAGTATAATTTCATAATTTCATATGTCTTGGAATGGCTAGGTTGAAGCTTATGGGGCTATGCATGTGTACGATCAATTGCAATCGGAAAAGTCTAACTCGATATGATAATACAATTTGAACCAGGTATAAAGTTATTGAGAGAACCACTGAACCGAACCGATTTTGATTCAAAATCGACATGATTTGATCATTTAGCGTGAAAATATATTATTTTTTAATTTTAAGTAAATCTAAATTATTTTCGAAATTAACGCGAAATTGAGATGCTTATTAAATGAACCGCCAACTCATTTTGTTGGCTCTATTAGCCGTTGCAGTTTTTCCTCCCATATTTTACAGACGTTTGGGCCCCTTTGTTGGGGGGGGGGGGGGGGTAGTCAATTCATTAGTACCACTAGACTACAGCTAACTGGTATGGTCTTCCATTATGTATTTGATGAATTACGATGGTGATTTCTATCTGTCATGAGTTTAGTTTCAACCTAATTTGACTTTAGGAGGTTAGTATTTTTAAATTAAGCTAATGAAATTGGTGTGACACCTTGAGCATGGTTATTACTTATAAGTAAGATTGAAAGGATTTGAAATGACTACTTATAACACCAAAAGACAAGTACATCTTCTTTTTTAGAGAGTCACTCTTAAGAACTCTATAGTTAAACATGCTTATTGTAGAGAAATCTTAGGGTGGGTGACCTCCTTGAAAGTTCCCAAACTGCGTGTAAGCGAGGACAGAACACGCTAGAAAGGCTTATAGCGATTTGTAAGGCTAGTCGACGATCCTTAAAGTCGTTTTCGGCAATAGTACGTGGCCCGAGAAGGGTTCACAGGGTTACAAATGATGTACATGATTACAAATGGTATCAGAGCCAAACCGCAATCATGAGTTGCGCCAATGAATGGGAGAGCCTTGAGCAGTCTCTTGGCAGGACAAAGATACTGGGAATGAACTGCTAGTCTGGAGTACTCTTAGGTTGCTTGTGTAGCAAGACACAACGAGGACATTGTGTTTTTGGAGTGGGAGTGATTGTAACACTTTGATTATGGTTATAAGTGAGGCTTGAAAGATTTGAAGTGAATACTGAGATCACCAAAGGTGCACCTTCTTTTTTGGGAAGCTCACTCTTAAGAACTTCACAGTTAAATGTGCTTGCTGTGGAGAAATCTTTCAATATGTCACCTCTTGGGAAGTTCCTAGGCAATGTGTGAGCAAGGACGAATCATGTCGAAAAAGATTGCGGTGATTTGTGGGACTAGTCGACGATTTTTGAAATTATTCATAACAATCCGTAGCTCAGGAAGAGGTCAGGGCGGAACAATTGGTGGTTTTAGACAATCTAATACATCCATTCATGTCAAATTATAACAACCTACTCGTTCTTAATTACATACCTTTAACATTACACAACCGCCAACCCTAAAAAAGAACGATTTAATCCTTGTTTGACGCATGACTTTTGAAGCTTAAGTATGAGAATTGATAATGTATTTCTCTAACTTGTACCAATGACCTTTAGTTTCAACTCATATTTGAGGTATCTTCCATTTGGAAGACCTCAGGCATTTGGGTTTGATTTGTTTGAATTGTGACTTTGTTTACCCACTTCTCTTGGGCTCATGGACCTCATAGAGTTTAAAAAGGCCCAATTTACTATTATTTTGGACCAAAAAAAATATATCCCATAATTTGTGTTTGGCTAATGTCTTTCTTTAAGGTGAATTATATACATAATAGTATAATTAACCTACACAGTATGAGTTTTGTAAACCTCTTCCCCCACAGGTTCATAAAAATCCACAACCTTATATACCACTTTCGTACAGTTCTACAGAGTGGTTCTTGGTACTACAGCAATACGTACATGATCAGATCACCCCATAATCCTCTTACAACAACTCAGGGGTGATGAATCTTGTTTTCGTAAAATCTGAGAAGATTTAGACGCAGACGATCATACATCTGCAAACATCCTGCTCGTAGAAGGGCCCATTCTAAGAGATCAACATGTAGACAATCACACCTCATGATTCTCTTGGACATAAAAAATTGATTTTCAAAAAGCAATGTCAGCCTGTATTTTTTAAAAAAAAGAAAAGAAATTTGGTGTAGATGGGTTAGGGGTGAACGTTAGACAAAATGAGCCAATAAAACACATCCCACGTTTCCAGATCAGAAGAGCCCATTATTTTCAGATTGTCAGAGCCTCAGAACATGCTGCCAACTTCAAAGTATGAACGAAGACAAGCATGAGAAAGATACCTTCACATTCTCTTCACAATTTTCAAACCTTGAAAACAGGGAAAAGGGAAAAGAGGTCCGTGTGAGAGAGAGTTGATTAGCATAATAACTTTGCACAATGTACACAAAATGTGCCTCAACTTATGGGATCTTTGCCCCCCTCTATATCAACACTCAATGTTTGGTACATCTTAAAAAATATGGCACATGTTGCAATGAATGCTAAGATATCAACTGCTTTACAATTACGCAAACAGATGACATATGAATAGCAAAGAATTGATGGTAGAAATCGAGTCAGCTCATGAGGACCATTGATCTGGCACTGTGAGAAAGTAGGTTGTCATAGCCTTCCGGAATCTTCTCTTGTATTGTTTCGGGGAGATTATGGTTGGCGAAGCGTTCATTGGGCCACCCAGGATGCCGGAAGCCTTTACCCATGTTTCCAAATGCTTATCCCATGTGTACTGTCTCATGAAATCGATGATCCCTAGGACTAGCTCCTTCCGCTCCTCATCCACACCCACCAGCAATGAGTAGTCCATAACATAGATGGACTGCAATAAGGATCGAGCATTCTCATTAATGTGAACAATTACGAAACATATCGAATTGTGCAACATCCTCTTTTTGTTGTTTGTTTTTTTTGGGGGGAGGGGGGAGGTGGAGAGAACCATGTCTATAAATGCGGAGAAGTGCCTACACTGAGGAAGATCCACCATTTATTAACCAAATAACCCGAAACCACACAACATCCAAACCCAACACAAGGGAATTAATTTGACCTCGATCATAATTGACTTAACAGAAGCCAAACTGACCTGAAATGTGTTTGACCTACGTAGATTGCATTTGCTTGACGAGCTTATTTGACAGACCCATAACAGGCCAACTAGTAAGTGGAAAAGGGTAAAGCAACTTACAGCAAGAAAGCTGGTATCATTCCAGACAGCTCGCTCCAGCCTTCTTTTTGCCTTGCTCCCGAGAAAAATAGGACTCGTCCTCAACGTTTCCAAAAGATTCATATCTAGGAGCACCTTATTAGCTCCTGTTGTATCAGGATTATAGCGAGACCTCAAAGAACCCTTGAGGTCATAAACCCTGGATATATTTCTTTTGAAAAAGAGATTCTCCATCACCATCAAATCCATTTTGGTTTCTCTTGCACCTTTTATTGTAACCTGTCAAAAAATGCATTATGACGATATTAGCAATTCATTCCCTGTCTATTCCAACATGGATTTAAAATGTGGCTAATCCGCGATGAAACGGCCGCATTGGAAAGTTTCTTGAGTTGGCGGAACCACGTTTTGGCCGATATGGAATGCGATTTCCGCATTAGAGCAGTTTTTCCATATCGCAACCGAAACCGCATTTTGAATCCTTAATTCCAATTTTCAACATTTAAAAACCTTGGTCAGAAGATGTTAGCAAGCAGAAGAAAATGGTACTGACCTGGAAAATCCCAAATATTTTCGCTAGGCAAGTTGGACTTCCAGAATCTAAGGAATCATTCAAATATTTGAAATACTGGGGTGCAAATTCCTGGAAAGATTCTAACTCAGTTTTTGTAACTTGCTTGATTATGAATCTCTCATCCATGGATTTTGCAAAATATACATTACTCTTTCCACCTTGTGCACTCCATCGCCTGCAGCGGCTTAAAGAGCATACAAAATCCACCTTGGAAGGGCAGCACTTTTTAAGAAGCATGTCAAACTGCTTGGCGAAGTAGCAAGTCACCGAAAACTTAGCTTTCCCACCAGCACATGAAGAATCATCATCAAAAGAGATCTGCAAATGGGGTGATTTCTTTGGATCACCAAACAGCATACTCCTTGATGTAGCATCTTCAGATCCATAACTTCCATAGTTAATATAGTCCAAATCCAGAGAGCCAAGAGACTGCCAACTTAAGAATGTGGAAGCTGTAGAATCCTCTCTATTGATGTCTTTACCAACCCAACTGCCATCATGTTGACTTAACTTCTCGGAAATCCACTCATCGTACTCTTTGGAGCTAAGAGCATATGATATTACACTGGTGGGTTCATCATCATAAACAGCAACAACTAAATCACTCAGACCTGCTTGTGGCAGCAGTAACCGAGGACCTTCGCCTAGACGAGATGCAGAGGAGATAAATGAAGGTGTAAAATGAGCATCACAAGGAGAAATTTGGGAATATGTCCTCACAACATTTGGAGTTGGGTCCCTGATCATGTTTCTATAGTCTCCAGAAGCGTGAAAAGACCTCACAGCGGACAGGTGTGAGGCTCGGTAGAGTTTTTCATGTATTCTCATCGCAGAGTCAAAAGAATACACTCTTGCAGGAGTCATCAGCCTCTTGAGAGGTAGATTATCAAGTGGGTGGTTTACTTGACTGACGGGGCTAGCTTGGGAAGACTCTGCATCAGTGCCAGTCCAAGCCGAATCAATCTTATCTGATAAATTGGATGCAGAAGACTGTGCACTCTCAGAAGATTTGTCACTGACTGCAATTTCTCCATCTCCATGTACGTCCTGCTGGGAGACCTGACAAGAGTCTGTATAGGAGTCCTCTGAAATGTGAGGATCAGGGTGATCCCACCCATTTTCTTCTTGGTCGATGCCAGACTTGGAATCCTTGATAGGATAATTCTTTAACCCCTTCAGGGAGGAATGAGACCCTATATCCTCAGAAGCATTAAATGTGAGACTTTTTGAATTGAGGAGAGAATCCAAAGAATAGAGACGACGATCCCAAGCACGTGATGCGACTAAAAGGGATCTGCTCACTCGATTAAGATCCAAGATGCCCATAGTTCTCTTAAAATGTGAATTCTCTTCATCAGCCTGTTCTAGCGAGCCCTATTAACCAAGCACACAAGTCAGATTGAAATGGCGATATTAGTGAACAGAAATGCTCCTGAAGAATTGATTTTTGTGATTAGATTAAGTGAAATTCCATGCACATGTAGCCACTTTCCACACTACTTAGACTGAAGTCTTGATTTAAACCTCAAGTGCCATCATCAGCCACTTCACCATCCAAAATGGTATGAAAAATTGATCCCCCATAGACCCAACCCAAAAAAAGAACAAAAGAAAGAGAAAGAGGGAGAGGGTGGGGGGAGATGACCAAGTCCCACACTTAGACCTATGCCAGACACTCAAAGCTTTAACAAAAGTTTCCAGAGCCTTTGTAACAATGGTACTGTTAGAATACTATATAGTACCACATTTTCGCAATGCTTCAGTTAACAAGGGGATGAATCCGATATCTGATTTATCTGGCTTAGTTATTACACAACCCACAAGAACCTAAACGATTGCTCGTCTAGCTTTACTTAAGCGGAAGAGAGAAATACATCGGACATGAGGACTCAGACAACTAAAAAATAAAACTTTATCACAAAAAATTGTCAGATACCAAATCAAATCTTAGATATTAAATGAGAAGAAACGCACACATGAAAGCCTTGAGAGATTCAAAGAATGTTGTCCTTTAAGTACTAGAAGTGATATAAAAACAGCCATGACAAAATCAAGAAGTTCATGCTTCAAATACTCACATAATAGTCTTCTCTTTCCTTATCAAGGAGATATTTCAACTCCAGGATGTGTCTATGCAAGTCACTTGGATGCAGTGACCCATGCCCCAATGATGAACTCTTTTGCTCCATAACATGCAATACATTACTGATCTCAGCATACAAGTTTTCCACTTTGCCTTTAAGCTGCAAAGAGAAACAATGAAAGAATCAGATGACGATCTCCACATCAGTATTGGATAAAGATAAGCCCCACTAATATTGACTTCACCTCTTTTACTTCTCTTCTAATCCAGTCTTGCTTACTATAGCCATTGAACTCGAGAACTGATGGGGGTAAATGTACAGTGAGAATGTCAATTGGTGAATAATGGAAGAATGCAACCATACTCCCGAAACTGTCACAAATATGTAAATGAATAAATACAACAAAGAAATGAAAGAGCAATTAGCAGGTTAGCCCATGGCTACATCTTTGGCATTCCCAAAGATCTTGTCAAATTAGAAGAGAACCATTACCCATAGAAGCGAAGGCAATCTCTTTGCAGAGAATGGCCACAAGTAGCAACACGGTTAGCAGTTGCATGGTTTGAAAAACTAAGTTCCAAAAACTTCCCAAAGGAAAGGCCCCAGGCTGCATCAGACATTATGACTCTGCGGGTTGCTGGTGGCACACCATCTATTTGTGCACATCGAAGGCATCGATGCCACATCCATATTTTCCCATCACGCTCTCCAGGGAGTTGTACATTGTCTACGCGTCTAACATTTATTGTTAGGCTACCCTGCCTGTGAGTATAACACTGCACGTGTTCTTCCATGGGTTCCTTACATGAGCGGCACAATGATGCCTGCAGCGGTGAATAAGAAAAGTTCAAATGGTTCATTACTAGGAATCAACGGGAATATTATTCCAAAAAGTACTAGAACTCCCGATAAGTACCAATTATATTTCACAGGGTCAAAAAAATATAACTCCCCCAAATCTTTAGGTAGGTCACTGAATACCACCTGAGTCTTAAGATTACCAACATCACACCTAACCTTTCTCTGATTCCCAACATTGCACCAATCAAAGTTTTCATCAATAGAACACTTAGTTGTGGAGCGACATTATAAAACTAATCACCAACGCCACCGATGCTGCTCAGCTTCTTAGTTTCACCTCCAACACCATTGTCAAACACTTCACAGTTTGGTATAAGTATGGAAAATAGATGCTTCAATTAGACCAAAAACACAAAATCTTAGAGAAAGACTGATCTCAAGATCAATGCCCATGTCAAACAATTGACCCACTATAACAGGATGTCAAAGTCCAAGTTAACACTTGGCCTCATAACTCATTAGTCCTAGCAATTAAAAAGACAAATTATTCAAGATATAAAACAAGAAACATGAAGAAAAAGGACCATAAGATGCCTGAGACTATTTTCGATCATTTAAAAGACAGTAACTCATATAGTTTAGCTACACAGCCACATACGACCTCATTATTAATTATAAAATGACATTATAATGGTGATCTACTGGTGAGCTTTTTTGGTATGGCTTGACATTGGAGGAGAATACTTCAGGGTGACATCAGAAATACAAAAGATTAATTGGATTTCCACAATCTTCTTCCAAGTTTTGCTGAATGTCTCCCCCCCCCCCCAAAACAAAAGGGGGTGATAAAAAATTTAATTCACAGAAAATGCCAGGGGAAATCTAGATTCACGGTCACACCGATGCATGCCTTCATGTCCACACAAGGGAGGAATTGTATCTTAAATTATAATATTTTTTGATAAGGAAATTATAACATTAAATGCAAATCTAACAGAGTACCTGATCAAACAAGTCATCATGCAGGTATTTTCCCAGTGGCTTATCAAACGAACCATAAAATCTGATGCGCACCAGTCGAGAACGCTCACAGAGGGCTCCTTTTGAAACACAATGGCTTGAAAATGAGACCAGTATGCTCCGCTGACTCTCCGCAGCTGCAAAATAGTCACTAGCGATACCATTTTCTTCCACCTTGTCCATCTCCCTTGGTTGCCCTTTCACTGGGTTTCCAGTTTCAGGCATTTCAGACTGCATAGGATTAGCAACAGTGCTGGTGCACTCAACTGAAAAGCTTCGAGGCACAGGGGAAGTTGGTTCACCAGCTGCATCACATATTGATCCATCCCGGCAAACATGAGACGCCATGTCCTCATTTCTGGCATCCACAGGGAGAGCTTCAGCAAAACTAGATTTCTCTGGCGCCGTTTCCGATGCAGCAGCATCCATGTTGACTACCGCTCCTTGACCAGGAACTACCACATCAACAAGCTCCTGGGCTAGAGAAACAGCATCAGGAATATGAGGAGTAGACATTGCATTAGCTAGGCTGTCTGACACCGATTCTGATTGCTGCAGAGTCATTTTAGGAAGATGCGCACCCTCATCAGCCAGAAATGAAGTCTCCAAGGATAAATGATACGCTGCAAAAACCGCATACGGAATGACATGCTTGATTTTTTGCAGCTCCTCCCGACATGAGCCTTTCAACACAACCTATTAAGTAATACAACCCAATTAAATTCAAATCGTCCCCATCAGAAGCTTCCATCTAGATGGAAGCCACTTAGCCAAAGTGTATCACTAGGCCCTTAAGATAACATAAACCAATCCGACATTTAAGTTCAGGGAAAGACTTTTAAATTGCTTGATTATCACATGCAAAAACATGTAAAGGAGAAGAACTAACCAACAACAACTCCCTTATGAGCCAAACAAAGCATGAGCAATTGCTATTGTCTTACAAGGAAAATGTCTTTCTGAAGACAAATGAATTGATAGAAAGGAGGCATATCTCAATTTCTGCACTCTCTTAAGCTATGATACCCGGACTCTCCATTTTGGCCCGCCGTACCCGTGTTGGACACGAGACTCTACAGATGGGACATGAGATCCTTGTCGGACCCTTATCCAAACTCTAAAGCAGTAAAGGTGAAAAAAATTAGGAAGATGTGGTTTTTTTCGTTCTTCATTCATTATTATTTTAATGGATCTTTAACGTTCAACCATTTGACAAGTTGACAACCTAGTAATTATTGAAATATTCCAAGAAGATTAACTTGAATTTGCAACTTCCATATGCAAAATTAGAGTCCTCATACCTATGTCCAAATTTTGGACGGTGTCCCTGTGTCTTAAAATTAGAGTTTTGATGAATTGGACACTTGGATCCGTACCCATGTCCGACACCTCATATCCGAGTCCATGTAACATAGCTCTTAAGAACACAGCAATACGAAGAAACTATCAGACATACTCAACTCAATTTCTTCTGGTCTACAGCTGTCTTTGAACATCAAAAACATTCAATGTAGATCTTTTACATTAAGCATTAAGAGGATCTCAACCAGCCACAGAACCCCTTCTCCAAACCTCAAGGTTAGTGGTTTCACTCTAATTTAGCACAACCGTAAATTGCATGAATACAATGGCCAGAGCTTTGGCCCATGTTCACCATCCTATAGCCCTTTCTTAGACCTGATAGTAAGCCAGGGGTAAATCCCCCCCAACCCCCCAAAAAAAAGGAGAGACAAAAGAGGGGGGGAGGCTCACACTTCATCAGAAGGGCTTCATACTTGTGGAGATTAGAAAAGAGTATGACAGCACAGTGTAAGCAAAAATGAACTATAACCAGAACATTTTCAATGTTCACGGTTCAGCCTAAGCAGTTCAAAGTTCCCTGCAGAAGCAGCCACCTAATCTGCAAATGACTATACCTAGATCGCATGCCATCTAATAATCATAATATCTAGTAATCATCATGGGTTAAGGACACCAACATTTCTCCGAACCCTAAACTAGACAGCTCTGTCATAAGAAACTGTTACATTCCATCATCAAAGATGCCATGATTTCTATTGTAACTTATGGGATACTAACAAGCTTAAGTTGTACTTCTTTCCACCTGCATCCATCTCGTCTGTAAATGCATATCTTTCATTTCATGCATTAGCTGTTCAGAAAGTTTCCACGAGCTTAACCACTTTCCCAAGAATTGCCCAGATGAAAATGGATCAATATAAGAAGGCCAGCATAAGCACAAACCCTGAAGCCATACGTGAACACCAGGGTAAAAGGCCAACGGCATAACTTCCTGGAGCCATATGCTTCGGAAACAGCCTAGTAACAACAACGGAGTTGACAAATGTCGTTACGCATTACACCAATGGTAAAATTAAATAAATTTCACTTCACATCGAGCAAACCAATAGGCAGATGGAATGGTATATGCTACGAACCAAGACATATACCCCCACCCCAAAAAAACAATAATGTAAATACATCAATCACTGTTTCTGGAGAACAGACATCAAAAACCATGATAATATAAGTCAATTCATTAGGTGAGAAACAAAACAATTCAATCAAGGCATCTCAATTCTTAATGTCGCTCAGCCGACAAAAAAAATCTAGGCTTCTCAATGCAAGAAATCCAAAAGTAGCAGTCAGCATGGATAAGGCCGTAAGGGTGCAAAATAAGTTACCGTGCAGCCTAACCGTCGTGGACACCCTTCAAAATACATCAATGTCTTAGAAGGTTTCTTATTAGACTGATTAGCAGTCTCAAGTTCTTCAGAAACTCTCTCCAGCCGGAAAAGCTCGCATTGCCCAACACGTGCCACAGGGATTTTGTCAACAGAAGGGATTATCAAAGCCCCAGTGCACCTTGCTATTCGCTCCAATAAAGGCCTTTTAACATTCAAGACCAAAGAAATTTCCTTTGCCAAAAGATAGTCCTGTGCATACGATGACACACTTTTTTCAACCAACAAGACGTTTGTACGATGAGCCTCTATATTTGATACAATCATCTTGAGATGGTTCATCTCCTGCTCAAAAGATAAGAGTTGAGAATTATCCTTGAAATGAGTAAAAAAAAAAAAAATGCAGAAATCATTTATGAAAAGTAATTAGGTGAACAATAACAAACCTCTTCCAGCAAAGTATTGAATGATGCCAGCTGATTCTGTGCTCTCTGGTACTCAAGTGATCCACCTAGGAGTAATAACCTAGGGTTTTTGTATTGAGAGGTCATTCTCTTATGTTTAATATTCTTCGTACAAACCACGCCTTTTATCAAGGTGCTGCATAAACAGCAACAAAGAAAGGAAAAACAGGGTATTAAATTAAGCATAAAAACCAGATCTATTGCCTCAACTTGTACAAACCAAACATGAGAAAACAATTCAGTACCACAGTACCTTTCATTTGGACTTCCTGAAGCCACACATTTGATCTTTACATAATCTCCAGGATCCATGCTGCCTCCCTTGCTAGTATCTGGCTTAACAAAACTAGCAGCTTGCCATGCTAAAGTGCTGACAATACTCAACCAATCTTGAGTTCCGTTGTCTGTGCCAAATTTGATGCCCTCTCCCAGCAGTAACTGTGATACAAGAGCTGTGAAATGACCCCGTATCATACATTTTAGAGGTTCCCTCTGCTCCTCATTCTGTTTTTCCATTCTAGGGAACAAATTAGAAGGACTGCTACATGAAGAGAACCCACCAGTAGAATGTCCAACAACATTGGCATGGTGTTCATCATCATCATCATCATCTTCATATTGGAAAAAATTGCTTTCAGTCTCATCATCTTGATCGTCAGGTGGCGGAGGAAGCCAAATATGATGATTGTCAAAATCCAAAGGTTTCATAAATTTTTCATCCTGCCGGGCGCTGACCGTCATTTCACCAGATTGACTATCAGCAATATCCGGATTTCCATTCCCTCTGTCAGGCCTTCTTAAAATGGCCATCCTTCCTTGGCTGGGAGGACTGCTATTCTGTGGGTTTGGGCTTGGTTGCTGTACAGGAGGCCCAGCTCTGGGTGTATTAATATTGAACCCAGAGGGGCTATCTAAGGGACTTGAACCCACTGATTTGAAACTATAACTCTCATGCCTAAAACTAACACTACTTGTATCTATATCAGAACTGTCGTGGTAATAGTCACTCAATGTACTGAAATAGTTCCTCCCAGATTCCTCTGGCTCTTCATCACTCCTATATTCAAAATACAAATCTTGAGCAAGTGTATGGCATAAAATAAGATGCCAAAAGAGCATCGAAGTACAAGAAGAAAAGAGCAGATCAAACTCAAGGGCATAAAAGGTTGACTTTGGTTTGGTTGCTCAAGTTTGATATGAATCAGCTAATCAAATCTGTCATACTTACTGTGTTTGCAGCGCAAATTAGTATAACATGATTTACAATTTTACAGTTAATATTCAAATGAATTGCCAACCGAGAAAAAGGACTATGATGATAGAATCAGATGAAACTTTATTCATGACATGGAATCAGCAAAAATAACAGAAACCAACAAACTAACAATAAGAAATGCTTACTGGTTTGGAGAGTGGTGAAGAGAAGTTTGGGATGGATGACCATCAAAAGACTTCAATCTGCCCCTATCCATTTTATGAGGAGAAAAGCTATGATCCCGGAATTCACAACAACGAGGAACATAATCTTCATCAACCATCTTTGCATCCTCAGGACCCCATATCTTCCCACTCCCAAGAGGCGAGGGCGGCTCAGGACTGGCATGTGGAGATTCAGAAGGATACACCTTTCCAATATGTTTTTTAGATGATTTTGAGCAGAATTTGCAGGCCTTAATGACCTTCTCAACGTGATCAACATCCTTATTACCATTGGATGTAGCAATGATAACAAGTGAGCCATTGGTACGAACACAAGAGCCACACAACAGCCTTCTGCAACCTTGGCAGCTGTATTTGTGGCATAACTCACTGAACTTCAATTCGCACCCAGAACATGAGTTGTTAGCCATGGAAAAGACAGGAGTACTCAAAGATGATAATTCAGTCCTACTCCATGACCCCCAAGACCTAACCTTGTCAATTAGATCTAGAAGGGAACTGTCAGGTGCTCCCATCCAATGCACTGACCCAACAAATTTCTCAGAAGACCCACCAAAGTTCAATCTCCAAATCCCACAAAATCCACCTAATTCAGCATAAAACCACAGTATAACCGCTATAAAGTTATCATCAACCAGACAGATCGAAGAAGTTTGTGCAAAGAACAATCCAACCCCACAACAAAAAAATGGAAGGATGTGCTCAGAAGGATTAAAGGGATTTCAAAGTTGGACAAATACCAAGCTTTCCTTCTGTTTCCCCCGTTCAATCTACCAAAATACTGAAAAGGAGGAAACCTACACTAGTCCTATCCCAATATTTACACCAATTCCATCGAAACGGCTAGAAAAACACCAACACTACCGACAGCTA
Source organism: Selenicereus undatus (assembly GCA_017589665.1). Lineage (NCBI taxonomy): Eukaryota > Viridiplantae > Streptophyta > Magnoliopsida > Caryophyllales > Cactaceae > Selenicereus > Selenicereus undatus. The sequence goes on along the minus strand of JACYFF010003369.1, from coordinate 86,023,355 downwards.
AGACTGACCCAGATGATTAAATCAAAAGTACAGCAGCAAACGTGAGAAAAATCAAACCCAAATCCTCATGTAAGCCGATCCCAGAATCCTCAAGATTTGATCCCACTAAGGGTCAACAAACAAACTTAACACACAACAAATAGATTAAAATGGAAGGAAAGAGAAGAACCCTAATCAAAAGTATCCTTTTTTCGTTTTTTAAACATCAAATTTGATTCTGGGTATAAAGTTGAAGCCCTCAAAAAAGGTAAAGTGGGGTGTATGAGTAAGATGAGACTCAGTTGGAAAACAAATTTATATGGAAAGAGTAGAAATTAAGAAAAGTGGTAAGTAATTAAGAGGGGTTGAACAGAGAAAATTAAATTAAATTGTATCAAAGAACAAAGAGAACGAGGATGAAAAGGAGAAAGAGGAAGAGTACAGAGAAAGTTACTATGGCTTTGGGTACAGAAGAAGAAGATGAAGATGACGATGAAGAAACTGGTTGCATATCGAAGAACAAACCCAGAAACCCCAACACTACTAGCACTACCATTGCTCGTGCTTGTAATAATGGGGGTTGGGGTTTCTCTCTCTACTTTCTCTCTCTACTGTCTTAGCTCAGTGCAGTTAAATCCTCCTTCTTTTATCGTTCTCCCCCTTTTCTAAAGCATCGCCTCTCTCTCTCTCTCTCTCTCTAAATTAAATTCTCTCTTCTCCGAATTTCTCTGCAATTAAGAAAATGCAAATATCCTGTTTATCTTAATTTAATGCTACCATCGGACACGACCTCTTTTTTTATTATTTTTGCCCCCTTTTCTTTTTATATTATAGTGCAAATGTCTATTAAATTATGCTGATTTTGACCACGATTTACTTTTGAAAATAAGTTGGAAGTTTATTATTCTTTTTTGGATTTTGGAAAGTAAAAGGAGGAACTTCTATATAAAATTATATTAAAACAATGTATTTCCCAATTATCACATATTACTATTACATAATTTGCTCTTTAAAATCTTTTTTGTACCTCTAATATTATAGTTTTTTCCTTTTTAATTGAATATATATATATAATAAAAGATTCTGATTTTCAATATTAATTGAATATATATATATATATTAAAAGATTCTGATTTTCAGTATTACTGAATTGGCAATGGTTGATAATATCAAAATTATTAATGAAGAATCTGATTTTCAAAGTTATGTATAGCTAGGCAACTAATTAATGCTTTCTTTGTATTAAAAACTGTAGAAATAATAAGGTTAATCTAGGAATAATATTGTTTATTATGGGTAAACTAAAACAATAATGCACTTCATAAAACATGAATTTTTTAAACTAGGGCAGTCAGAGTAGGACGGAGAGAGTATAATGTTATATTCATAGTTTGTGTTTTATCAAGATTAATGTAATATTAATCATCATAATAAGAATTATCCGATTTTCTATCAAAGAATAAAAAAGTCACAGTTTAAAATAAAAATAATTCATACATAAACCCCCATGTATCAAATTAATTATTAACAGTAGTTTTTTATTATTCTTGTACAGTATGCCTAAAAACAATCGTCATTCAATACAAAATATTCCCATTTAATTTTTTATTTTGATATAAATTTGAATTGCTTAAAATAAACTATTTAGGGTTGCAAATGATTTGGAGTATATTTGTTTCGACATTTATTAATGTTTGTCACTCCAGCCATTCTTTACTACTCCTCACCAATTATCACAATATTCTTGCTACTCATAAGTCGTAACAGCTTGTAACTAGTTTTAACCCCTTGAACAAATGACTGTAATTAACTGTTGGTTAAGTTGTACAAAAGGACTGTGATTAACCCATGATACATGTCTCGATATTACACAGGATAATACCTATAGCAGTAAGTTATTACTGTGATACCAACTTGAATTCATATGTAAAATGAATGTACTAAATCCGTAGAACTCTTATTAAGTCTCTTAAACAATAAGAAAATCAGCCTCAATGTTAGGTAAGTAGTGTTGTTCGAACAGATAATATCTTAAATTACCAAAGGAAACAAATCCAACCTAAGCAAAATACCCAACCTTCTTCAATTAGAAAAAATTTCCTCGACTTATGCATGAGTATTTCATCTTTCCTGAGTTGGCCCTAGGCCCTTAAGTGTTAACCTAACTATCCATAAATAATGCAAACATGTCCTACACACAACATTCCAAATATCTTATCGTTATTCTCTTCTAAGATAATCCTCTAAATTCTTAATTGAGACAAAATCCTTGTTATACTTACCCTTCGAACCAAGAATAAGCTATACCTTATTCAATCAAATAAGCACAACAATATCCTCTGATATTGTTGCAAACACGGTTAAACATCCAAATTTGATTTATTACTTATCAATTAAACATCAAAGGTGTTTTCTAAGTCCGATCATTGACCCTCTTAAATTTTTGTAACTTTTCCTCTATTTTACATATGTTTGAACTCTAAAGTGAAGATCAATAAGTACCCAAAACTCTCCCATTGACCTGGTTCAATTTGTTTGAAGTGGAGCATGTGCAAAAAGAATTCAGATATCAAGGGTGCAACAGCTAGGGCATGAGCTCAAAGGAAGGAAATAGCACTGGCTAAGCCAAGTTGATTAAGGACAATAAAGACACTTCTTATCCTAATGGGAGTAATTAAATTAGGAGTTGTACATCTAGTAATCTTTTTGTGAAGAGAGTGGATCAGTACAGGTGGGTTAAGGATTTCTCACTTAAGTATGACTAGATGTCATACTGGACAGGCTCGCCCTACACGGGCTTGGGGATACGACCTATGCAAAATTAGTACAATACCTCTTTTTTAAATCACCAAAAATTAGTACGATACTAGTTATGTTCAGTAAAGAGCTTTTTGACCCTAAAAGAAGTTTTCCGAGACTATTAGTTGTTTGACTTTTGTCAAAACTCTCTAGGGTGTTTGGTTAAAGAGTTTTTTGTATTAGTTTTTTGTGCCCAAAAAATAATTTGTAAAAAGTCTCTGGAATAACTTTTTCACAGAACTTTTGATTTTTACAACTAAATGAGCATGTTGACAATTATAATTTTCACAAAATTACTTTAAATGCCACCCACGACAACCAATTAATAAATATTTTCTAAAATAGCATACTATGGATGGTCATGATTTTAAGTTAATGCTTTTTATTTTAATATTTTTAAAATTTATCAAATAATTTGTGTTAATTTGTCTTGCACGATAGATAACGAGGTTTATATTAGTTAAATTTTAGATGTTATTAATAAGAAAACTAAGATAATCATAAGCAAAAGTATTTTTTTTAATCGAAACAAGTAGGTTACTATATTAGGCTTGAGTCAACGAAAGAGCACATATCATCCAATGCCCAGGCAACAACACTATCCAGGACATCACCGTCCCATAGCCTCCTTCCATGGGTAAAAGGAAGTCAATGGACAAGTTAATGAGCAACTCTATCCCGCCCCCCCCCCCCCCCGTTTTACAAAAGACCATGAAATACAAGTAAAAGAGTTACTAACAGTACTTAAAATATCAAGCACAAAAAAAACCAACACTATTGTCCTAAATCTTCTTCTATTTCAGCTTCTGGATCAGCGGCAAATAATTCCCTTCAACAACCAAAGTGTCAATCCCAGCGTCCCGAGCACATCTCAGTCCAAACAAGCAGGCTCTGGCTTCTTCCACTTCAGGGCCTGCAAATCCACTACCTTGGTCCATGCCAGCAAGGATCATGTCTCCATCACATGAGCGCATAACGAAGCCCCACCCTCTACCTGAATCTCCATTCTTGCCCCCATCAAAATTTAATTTGAACCAACCCAACTCAGGGGGCTTCCACAACGCAGGGGAAGTCGACTTCTTTTCAGTCTCACAAGCGTGGCTGGTCCTATAGCTTCAGACGAAGGAAATTGCCCTTGCTCCTAGATTTGCAAGAGACTTGTCAAGCGTTTGAAAGATAAAGTGATTCCTTGCATTCCAACACTCCCAATAAATGGCCAACAAATCCCTGAGCTGATCCAGGTTCATATTTTCCATAGCCCCCTGGAAGCAATCTACCACGGTTTGAACACGGGTCTCCCAAAAACGGGCATCGATCTTGCTCTCCTCCCAGATTAACAACGCTAGCAGGCACTCGAGTAAAGCATGAATTGCTGACTCCTTGCAAACACCACAAATAGCACAATTCATCCCAAACAATGGTACGCGCCTTGCAATATTTAGCCTAGTAGGCAACACATCCGAGCACAACCTCCATCCAAAGAGACGGATCCTAGGAGGTACATCAAGAGACCACAAGGCTCTCCACACTTTCTTAGATTGATTAGGAGAGGCACTAGCACCCGAGTTTCGCTAGTATTGCCGTAACCAAAATTGGAAAAGGTATAAATGCGATTTTGTATATCACATAATTCGTACTTTATATTTATAAGAAAGATGATTATGTAATTTGTAAAGATTGTTATGTCAAAAAGAATAAGAAATCGAGTTAAGGGTATAAGTGGAATTTTGCAAAATAATTTTATTAGAAACAATTAATTTCACCAAATATTTTTGTTTAGAAACAGCTAATATAATTAGTTAAGTCAAACAGTTAATACAATTAAGTAACAGGTAACAGCTAATACAACCAGTTAAAAGTCAATAACTGATAATTGATTATCAAATATGGTAACTCCGTCTCTAATCCCATCAAATATAGTCCAAAATACCCCTCCACTTCTGCAACTTGTTGGTAACTCCATCTCTAATCCCATCAATCAACACAATATCAATGACAAATAATATACATCATGGTTCATTTGAACCCCCTTAATGAGCTCATCCATAACGATAACAAAAACAAGGGAGCTCAGTGCAAATCCTTAACCCAGTCTAGTAACCATTGGGGAATGTCATGTGTCCCCTCCCAGGCTCTTGACGCTCATTGTCACTCCTTCTTACATGTCTTTAATAGCCCGTACATACGCATAAGGGACATCCTTCTTCTGAAAGGAATTCCCCGACACCTACATGGGAATCTTGCCATATGCCTTTCCCAAATCTGTGAACGCCATGCGTAAATCTCTTTCTCTATCTCTATAGTACTTCATAAGTCTTCTGATAAGATGTATGGCTTCTGTTGTTGATTTACCAGGTGTAAAACCGAACTGATTATCTAAAATGTTTATGTCCTTCCGTAATCGTTTCTCAACTACCATCTCCCAAATTTCCATAGTATGATTGGATAACTTGATACCTCTATAGTAGTTACACCATCGTATGCCATCCTTTTTCTTATACAACATGATAACTATACTACGCCTCCATTCCACGTGATATGAATGGATGATCTTAACACTATTAACTGGATGATTGCTAATCACCAATTAATTTGATATTTTGGGGACATGAACATGATACACTATCAAGTGGATAGTTGATTTCATAGTAATTAACTATCAACCTATAGTATCGTGTTTATCATTATATGAGATTTGAAACTAAATATCTATTACTAACATGTAAAGTTTGTTAGTCGATTGGAATGCACTTTATTTTGGGATAATATGGATTTTCAAATGTATAATAACAGTTATGTGATTATTTCAAGTTGGACATTCTTTCGCATCACAGCCTGCCTTGGACTATTCGTATTTCAAAGGGAGAAGATTTTTGAAGAAACTTTTGATTATCATCCACTCGATTTTTTCCCCTTGAAAACCTCTCAATCACTTGATTTACATTTTACTGTCTTACATGACAAAAGAATGGCATGTATTTAGGCACTAAAATGAAAAAGTATTATCAAGTGCATTGATTTAGCAAGCATACGTACAGCAGGACTCTTTCATGTATAGTTCTGGGGCATTGTCTAGTTGCGTTCAGTAGTTTGAATGTTGGCCGTAGTTGTCATATATATAGCTAATAATACAACTTCCAGCTGATACTGCAGAAGCTAATTGTGTCCTGTGAGATGGAAGCAATTATCTATTGCAATGAACCCGGTTTGCTATTTGCCTTCATTGATTGTGTGTCTGCAAATTATTATTTATATATTTCACCCCGTTTTAATTTGGTTCAGGGAAAATGTTAGCATGGATTTAATTTGCACAGAAATTGATTCTGATATTCTATTTAATATGTTTAAGGTCTTAATTTTAATGATTATAACAGGATCTCAAAATTATTATTTATTTATATCGGCTGATTTAAGTTTCAAAACTTATGATAAAGTTAATAACGTATTGAGGTCTTTGTCCTCTTTGCGTGGCACAATCTTTTGTGACAATTTCCTTTTTTTTTAAAAATTAAGAACGTTCGTTGTTTTGAGGATTATAAACAAGCATTATGGTTAACCACCATAGGAGAGGTCTGGTGTTGTTTACCTCACCTTTCACCAAGAAGGTGGGAGTTCAAATCTTACTAGAGATATGAGGAGGAGTAACCCCCACCCCTCCACGCCTTCCCGCCATTAGATTGCCTTCATAAGAAATGAGCCTTTTTAGTTAGGGCATACAGTCTAAACAAGGCAAACACGTCCTACATACAACATTCTAAATACCTTATCATAAGAATAAGAAAATCGAGATGCACCAAAATTATCAAAATGTTTAGATTCTTCCTAACATAATCCTCCAAATTCTCTACGAATTTCAAACAAATTGCTTATTATACTTATCATGCATACCTAAAATAATCCATGCCCTAATCACTGAGAGAGAAACACAACAATATCCTCTCATATAGCCTAAACACAGTTGAACATCCAAATTTAATTCACCACTAATGGGACCAACTGGTAGGGCATAGCAGTAGCCAAGCCAAGACAATTAAGAACAACAAAGACATTTCTTATCCTAATGGGACCAATTAAATTGGAGTTGTACATCTAGAAAGAATAATCTTTTTGTGAAGAGTGTGGGTCAGTACAGGTGGGCTGATGTATGACTAGATGTCATGCTGGACGGGCTCGCCCTACATTGGACTAGGGGGTACCACCTATCACCTATGCAAGATTAGTGCAATACTTTTTCTAAATCACCAAAAATTAGTACAGTATTACTGTATAAAGATCAGTACCCTACTCTCACAGAAACCCCCCCCCCCCAATTTGTCATAGTTGAAACCGCAAATGAGGAAGTAACAAAAAAATTAAATTTGAAACGCACAAATAGTCATTAGATAGATATGTTATATGTGTAATTTACTTTTTATAATTTTTCTACAAATTTGTGAGCTAAAAATTAGGATTTTACGAAGGAACTAAACAAAAATGTACACCGATTATTATTTAAATGATTATTATTTATTAGGATTTTATTTATATATTTTTTAAATGTACACAATGATTATTAATTACCAATTATTCTGATATTACTGGGGATATGAATATGATACACCATCAACTTGATAGTTGGTTTGACAATAACTATCAACACATAATAAAGTCATGTTTATTGACATATGGGATTTTGAAACTAAGTATCTTTTATTAACATTAATTTTTTTTGGTCATATAAAAGTACTTAATTTATGGATAATATGGTTTCTTTTCATGCTTGAAAATGATTTCGAGTTGGATATCCTTCAAAACTACAACTTACCTTCTACTATTTTGTTGCAGAAAAAGTTTTAATATTTATAAACCCCAAGTGCAAGGTGTATCGTTGAGTACTTGGGGTGTCGTCCGCAGGGAATTGTGCTTTCAACTACCAGAGTTCACTAGAGCGTATCAATCTAGGCCAGAGTGAGAGTGAAGGAAGAAGGACTAAACTACTAAAACAAATAAACAAAAAGGGACTTGGGTTTATGATTTCACCAAGTGATGAACCAGTTAATCAAGACGAGTCCTAACCTACCCAAACCACACTATGAACAAGAGATGGTCGGCTGCACCATCAAAGACCACCCAAGCCCTCTATCAAGGGTCATGAGCTAGTCTAATTCGCGTAACCACCTACTTTCGTGGGGTTAGTCGAATTAGACCACAAAACTAGCAACCCCGGACCTAGCTCGATTCGGATACTACTTTCGTGTCCCAAACTCGGCTATTCCCTCTCCCACACTAGCTAATTGACCTCACCTCTCAGCATAAGTCAATCGCCCAAAAATATGGATGAAAGCTCTCTCAAGCATTTCATCGAACACTTGGCGGGCGTGAGGAAAAACTCTAGGTTCTAAGCATAGATTAGGTATGGTTAGGCCTAATACAAGATCAATTAGCCATCAAGAGGCTAATCACAACCCAAGTTCACAAATTCTAACAACAAAACACCACAAACACATGAAAACCTAAACTAACAACTAAGAACATAAACTTGAAGAGCAAAACAAAGAGAATGAAATAAAACAATTCTAAACAACTAAATAACATGAATCAACAATGAAAACTAATCATAAAAGCTTAAACAAATCAAACACAAGAATTAAACCAACAAAACATAAACAAAAACAACTATGAAATACATAGAGAAAGGAGAAGAAAACTTATGAATTGAAGCGAAGAATCTTGAAATCCCAGTACTTGAATCCAAAATTAATCGAATGCAATCCTAATCTAATCTCCTCAATGGAGTTTTTATTGGCTAAACATAAACTAAACTATCCTAGAAATCGCCAGAGAGAAGCCCCAAGCGAAACCCCGAACGACCCCTGCAAAAACGCCCGAAGAAGGGTTAAATAGAAAAACCCGAGCGAACGACGAACGAGGGGGGAGGCACGGACGTGCCAAGTGGCACGGTCCCACCGTGCCAAGGTGGCACGGTCGTGCCACGTGGCACGGTGTGGCCGTGCCACATTGCTGGCCGGCTCTGCCGGCTGGCTCCCGTTTTTCCGTCTTTTTGCCTGTTTTGACCCTTTTTCGCCCGTTTTCGCCGTAATTGCTTGGTTCAACTTATTACCTGCAAGAATAGACAAAACAAGTAAAAATCTCAAAGAATACTGAATAAAACAAGAAAAACTCTAAAGATTACGTTATTATACGAGCTAAGATTAGGCGAAAAAGGCATGTAAAATGCGACAAATTATCGCCTAACATATTTGTATTTCAAAGGGAAATACTTTTTTGAGAAAATTAAGGTGGTCTTAGTTAATATTCACTGGAATCTTTCCTCCCTAAGAGACCATTCAATCACTTGATTTATATTTTTTCTATAGAATGTTTTCACATAATCATTTTTTTAATAAAATGTTTTCATAAAACCCATTTTTTATGGGTCTCTTGAAATCAGTCTCTCTATTGATATAAATGTTTGTAGAAATAAGATTGTATACATCTAAATCTTTCCAAACTTCGCGATAGCAAGACTCACACTAAAGTTGGTATTGTCGTTGTTGTATACTAAAAAGACTTTGTGATATATAGTTCTAGTGCATTGTCTAGTTTTATTCAATAGTTTGAATTTCGGTCTGAGTTGTCATATTCATAACTAATAATCCAAGTTCTAGCTTACATAGCTAATGATACATTGGACCCAATTTCGAACTGAATTGCACAGTAAACTTGATATTTAATTTGCCTACGTTAATTGTTCTTGTGTTACATTATTTATATGTTTCACCCCCTTTTTAGTTTGGTTCAGTGAAAATGTTAGCACAAATTTGCACAGAAATGGGGTTCGATATTCAATTTAATATGCTCAAGGACTTAATTTTAATCATTTTATCAAGTTGTCATGATTATTATTTGTTCATACTAGTTTGGCCTGTAAGACAAGTTACACACGGTGTAATTATTTTTTAGAATTTTTGATAAATAAAAATTAAGATAAACTAAACCAAATCAAGCTGAGTCGAGCTGAGTCTAGTTGGGCTTGGGCTTAGGCTCAGGCTCAGCTCTGTATGCTTTGAGCTAGTTCAAGCTCAGCTTGACTGGAGTCCGAGCGAGACGAGCTTTGATCGTGCTCAAGCTAAGGGCTCGGCAAGCCCGCTCGATTTCATTACAACCCTATTCCTAACTGCTTATCATGATTCTTGCGACTCCGAACAACTTACTAGTTACTTTAATCCTTGAACTGAATGACTGGAATGAACTATTGGTTAGGTTATATATACAAGACTATGACCAGTCCTTGATACACACCTTGATATTGTGCACAAGAATCGATCTTATGCGTGCTATGACTAGTCCATGAGGCGTAATATTGGGTACAAGAATATCTCTTACACTAAGTTACTCTTGTGACATCAACTTGAACTCATATGTAAAGAAAATGTATTAAATTCATATATTCTTATTAAGTCTCTAACACAATAAGAAAGTCAACCTCAAGATTAGTTATGTTCGAATAGATCATATATTAGGATTACCAAACGAAAACGAATCGAGCTTGAGTGAGACACTCCACCTCCCTAAGTCAAAAATAATTTCCTCGACCAGTGCATGAGTATTTCATCTTCCTCAACTTGCTCTTAGACTCTTAACCTAACCAACCCTAAATAAGGAGAACATGTCCTACACACGGCGTTCCAAAAATATGTTCTCACAAGAATAAGGAAATCGAGATCCACCGACATCATTAGGATGTTTAAATACTTCCTAATCTAATCTTCCAATTTCCTTTTTCTCGATTTTCAAATAGATGTCCTGTTATGATTAGCCTAGGCAGCTAAAATAATCCATGCCCTATTCACCGAAGGAAATGCACCAATGTCTTTTAATTTCATATATGATTAGCCTAGGCACTTCCCAAGCCAAGATGATTAAGGATAATAAAGACATTTCTTATGCTAATAGGTTAGGATTCCATTTAGTTGTACAGCCAGAATGATCATGTTGTGAATAGTGTGGGTCAGTATAGGAGACCTATGGATGTATCGCTTATGTATGACTCGATGTCATGCTGGGGCTTGCCCTACACTGGTCTGGGGCATGACCTATGCAAAATTAGTACAATACCCTTTCTTAATTTCCAAAAATTAGTACATGTATGATGTATCGAGGATAAGGACTCTCACAAAAAAACCCCTAAACCCCCCTCCCTTCAAAAATAAAAGTATGTATCATAAATTTATAATGGTTTCATTGGTAAAAAGTACGAATTCACGATTAAAAGGAAGTAACGAAGATTAAATCTTGAAGTTCACAAATAGCCAGATTATTTAGCTATGTGAGATACATAAATTTCTTTTTTATAAAATTTTTTGCTGTGTTGCAACTTAAAAATCAGGACTTCATTAGGGAGGTAAACAAAATTTACACCAATAATTGTTTTAACAAATTTTATTTTTATTTTTTCTCAAAAAAATTTCGTATATTCTTTAATCTTATATGTTTGAATTTGAACGACCTTATAATAACAAAAATTTTATTCTAAATTTTATTCTAAGTCCTTCCAAATTCCAATAATAAATGGGACTTTACTTGGATCTGAAAATTCGGCATTATGCTTAAAGTGAAGATTCTTTTTTAGTAACAATTATGTCATAATGCGTTACCTGTTAGAGGTACATTTCTCAAAAAGAGATATGTTTCTAGGCTCTGTATGCCAGTTGTGCCATAAGGAATTGGGATCTCTTGACTACCTATTCGTCCATTACCCTTCTTCACAAAAACTTTGGTAGTTAGAAATCTCACATAATTTGATTAAATTTATTATTCAACAAGTTACAAATCTTTTGGTTCAATAAATTTCGACAATTTTAATTAAGTATAGATTTTTTAAAAATGGATATAGACAGAATTGTCGCGCTTTATGAAATATTTGGAAAGTTTGGAATTATGCTTTTTTTCGTAATCTCCTACCATTATTTCCCCACGATAACCCAAACAACTCATACTTGAAGCCGTCGTTATCAACATCAAAACGGACAGTACCCCTTCCTTGGATCAAGCCACCAGGAGGGCTTATCAAGTTCAACTTTAATGGTTCTAAAACAATCTCAGTGCTACAGTTGGCTTTCTTGTTACAAGTTGGGGGGGGGGGGTCATTTCATCCGAGTAGGAGCTTTAACCTAGGGATGAGGGCGGGCTTCAATACCATTAACTCAAGGAACAGCTTCAAGGAATTGTCTTCTTGTAGCCAGCCATTCACTGTGGATTAAGAAAGATTCAAGTTGAAAGGGATAGGATCGTACTATCGCTGTTACTCAAGGTTCCAGAGGCCTACAGGAAGTTCTTTATATACATAGACGTACATGGATAGGATCGTACTATCGCTGTTACTCAAGGTTCCAGAGGCCTACAGGAAGTTCTTTATATACATAGACGTACATGTACATAAATATATATATATATATATATATATATATATATGGTTCTTGGGCATTGTGTGGTTGTATTCACAGTAGTAGTTAGAATTTTGGTCATGGTTGTCATATTCATGGGCAATACAACAAGTTGTAGCTTATGCGGCATAAACTAATTGTCCTGCGAGATGGAAGCACTTATCTATTGATATATTGGACCCAGCTTCGAATTTACTTGCACAGTAGTACTTGTAATTATCTCTTATCTTTTCATGGTACAATAATATCTTGTGACAATATTCTAAATTTTTTAATTAAAAACGTCAGAAGCCGTTTTAAGATTATAAACCAGTATTGTTGTTAGTATCCCATCCTGAATACAATAGAATGATTTCAGAACTTATTTTCTTTTGTTCCTGTAATTTTTAGGTTCACACATATGAAATGTCCACTCATAGTTTATTCATATTTTAGCTTTACTCATTATATATTAAGATCTCATGATTATTATTTATTTATGTTTTGTTTTGTTATGCATAAATTATTTACAAAGACTCCAATAAGAGATTTATCTAAGATCTCATGATTATATATATATATATATATATATATATATATATATATATATATATATATACACACACACACACACACACACACATATAGTCAGGTTCAAGCTATTTTTGGCTTATAAGAAATAATACAGCTCTTTGAACGCAAATTTTCTTCATTTATCAACTCAAATATGATACATTATTTAAGTAATATAAGAATCAAATTACTTTGAACTATTAATTTGTGTTTGTGCAAGGATAACGAGACCGTGAGAGTCTAATTTTGTATCTTATTAATAACATATTTGTCTGTTATCTTTGTTCTTCAAAAAGAATCGAAACAAGTTTAGAAAAATAAATTAAGATAAGAGATAATTATGCTTTAGTTCGTAAACAATAACTATTATTTTTGTGTGAAAAATTGTTGGACCCATTTTTTTAATATGTTCGTTTTCCACCAACAAATACTGGTTGGACCAACTTTGTTCAAATCAATTTGTTTTATAATGTAGCAACTCTAGCTTGGCTTTCACATGAATATAATGTTACTATAATATTTATAAGCCTAATTAAAACAACTAATTAATTTCTAGACTCAGCTTAACAAACTATTGATTAACAGTATTTGAGTTTAAACTTAAAAATAACAAGTTCCTTCATTACAAGACACAAACCATTCTAAATAAACGGTAAAGCTAAGGGAATTTTCTTTTCTTTTTTCTTTTAAACGAAGGTGATTAGACGGCGTGAAAGACACCATTAGCGGCTTCACGGATTATTAATATCTAAAATTTTAGTAAGTTACTTAAGCTAATTAGTGTGTGTGAGTATATCTTCTTTTTTTAATAAATATTTTAAAAAATATTTTAAAAAGGGTGAGAATGCTGCTTGCTGACGCAAGAGTCATGGATTTTTCTTTTTTTTGGATGAAAAAGAGTCATGTATTCTTTGTATTGATTAATTAAAGATCATCAATTACAAGTCCTTATTTTATTTATCATTTTTTATATTGATAATTAGCTACTATTGTTTTAAAAATTAATTTTACTTGTTATTTGTTTATGGGCATTTAGATAATGGTGGTTCCCTGGTGTGGTGTCACTGTCTTCGCAGTAGACAATTAAATACATTTAAACAAGCAAATAAATAAATAAAATCTTACGGCGTTACATGCAGTAGACAATAAAATCTCATAATAATATGTCATTGTTGCATGCCATAGATAGCATCTGCAAACGCATGTATTGATATCAACTACATTATTTATACGTTTTAGAAAAGTCTATCTCTAATTCTTTTGCATCCACACACCTCAAATAATTAATTGGTGCACTAAAATTTTTGTATTATTGATGAACCCAACTTAGAAAATTTGCAAAAATTGAACCCAACTTAGGATTTATTATTCCCTTTACACCTTATTCATTGTACTATTATCGAAATCACTTGGTTATTATCTGTAAGAGTATAAAACTTATTGCAGTACTTTTAACTATTAGTTTAAGTTTTTGATTGAATTATTTTTTGAACATAATACTGGAGCTTCTTCTAGTAAGAGGTTTTAGGTTCGAATCTCATCAATTAAGTCTCATATTTAATATTACATGCAGTAAGATTGGATTTCATAGTATCCACATTTCAAACCCAAGTAATATCCAAATTAGAGGGCATGTTTAGAATATTTTAATTGAACTGGTTCTTGAATATTAATTATATTCTAAGGATATGCTTCAGCTTATAATGTAGCTAGGATAGGTCAATTTGGACAAATCCATGTATAAATCCAGTAGGAAAGTGGATGGTTTGACGTAGGAATTGGGTACATCAATAGTATGGTAGGCATGGGGTTACACTTGGATTTGTTGGGAGGCCAACATCTTGCAAAGTTGTATAATGCCGAAAGATAAACTTTTTTTTTTTCCTTCTGTGTTGTTTGTTTCCTTATTAGAATGCTTTTTCTCATTGGCATTTTCTTAACTTCTTTCTTTTTCTGGCTTTTCCTTGTTCTCTTTTTATTTTTGGCTTTTTTTTTATTTAATCAAACAATGACCTCCCAAAATATGCCCATTTTCCTTGCGTTATCAATCTCACCAAATTGTTGTGTGTTTGTAAGTGTAGCATTATATGTATGCACCCTTAAAGGGCAACTCATTAATCCAAAATCCAAAAGAAATAAATAGAAAAAAGATAAAGAAAAAGAAACTGAAATCACTATTTTGTGTATATTTAAAAAGACGTATAAAGACAAAATTTTATCATCTTCAACAAAACTAGTTGTTAGGGTTATTCTATTAAAAAAAATAAAAAAGGGCTTAACCCAGTACCCCAAATTATTTAATTTGATAAAAAAAAGGGGAGAAAGAATAAAAAATTCTTGTCATCCATACGTATTAATCCATGCACTTAATAAATTTGTCATTATGTTCCTAATTTAATTCAAAAACCCTTTGGTTGACTCATTAGCTCTCTTTTTAGGTACAGTACTGTTTAGAGTATATTACACTACATTTAAATTGAATTAATGATTTATTATTAAGTAGAGTAATTTTTTTAATGTTAATAAGTTTTCCCCTATAAAATTTGACATTTGTCTATAAAGAATTTTATTTTTAGCAATCATTCTAGATGCACTAATAAAATTTAAATAGCACAATATGACTTGGTAAAAAAAAGTGGAAAATATCACAATAAAAAAAGATAAATTTTAAGTATAAAAAATAACATAAACCAATTAAAATTTGTTAATATATTTTCATCTATTTTTTACTTGTGTATATATAATTTCTCTTTTTTATTCTATCAAAAATTTCTCTTCTTAATTATTGTGCAAGTTCTTTCCATCACCTATCGTGTGAGTTTTTGAAAGTGTTAGAATAAATCTAAGAAAAGAGTATCTTCGTTATTTTCTAATCTTGCGATTTTTTTGGATTTAATTTAAATTAGACCTATTTGTTTTAAGTAGACAATAAGTTGATATCTCATCATCGATCTCCTTTTCAAATGCAGTCTACTGTATCAAATAAATTCTTAAATTAAGAAATTATGCAATTAATCTTGACTCTAAAAGAAACATTGATGTTAAAGTTGTCATTTACCGTCAAAATAATACTCCAAATTTAGAATCAGACACGTATACATATCATATTTATTAATAAATTTTACTTTGTAAAAAGGAACACATTACATTAGAGGCTAAGAAAACTCTATGCCAAATGCACATCTTTTCTACTCTAATGGGCGTAACCAGTAAAGGTGGCCGGCCAAAGACATTTCTTGATGATAATCATACTTCATGAGTCATCTTCCATGTGATGGCAACTTTGCTTATATATATATAATTTGATGGTTTTTGGATTATGTGGGTTATGTTCACATTTACCTTGTGTAAATAAAATGTTTGTTGATTTAAGGTAACAAAGCCCCACACTTGCCTAGATTCTTTGGCCAACCTAATAACTTAGAGTCTACTCGGGGGACCTAATTCTTTTATCCCCATCCCTAGCTACCAAGGGCATGTATGTTTCTTCTTCTTCTTCTTCTTCTTCTTCTTCTTCTTCTTTGTCCCATTTGCCTATTCAATGCCCTACAAGGCATCTTCTCAAGTACATGAAGAAAATTTTATTGTTAGCTATTTGATTTTTAAATAGTTCGAACGAATTAACAGTTCGTAAAAAGTATTCAAGAATTATCTTAATTAAAAATTTAAACTGTGGTTGAAAGGTTAGAGAAGAAACTATACATTTTTTTTTTATTTTTTTGGGGGGGAAGATTTCTAACGGGGATTTGTTAATTAGTCAGTCTACTTTAGGGCCCATATCTCATGGGACCAAGGTGGGGGTAGGCATGGGAAGATGAGCAAAGAGAGGGAGACAAGGATGAGAAAAATTCTCCCATGTCTTCAGTGATTTTAAACTAGTTTGATCTATGTACTAAATGATCGTGTCAAATTTTGCTACTCATCGACCGTCATTTTGGGGTTAGAAATTTAGATTGTTAGACCTCTTCTTATTAGACGGCTATTTAAGGAGTATGAGCACAAGTTTTCTAAGGTTGCGTGCTCTTTCTAAAATGTAAGAGAAAAGGCATAATCAACACATGTTCCCATTAGAAAATTCGCTCTTAAACATGTTTGGACGAAAGTAGTACTGTGAGGGTGAGCTCATAAGAAATCCTCGTGTTGCACCCCTTTTATTGCAAATATAGTTTTGTTTTTAAATTTTTTGCGCAAATAAGGCACAAAGAACGACGTGGACGAGATTTGAACTCATGCATATGGCTTGTATCAAATCCCAAAGACTTTATTAGTCTACCTAACTGACATCCACTTATTACCTACACATGTTAATTCAAATGGTTTTAACACTTCTCATTTATTTTGATTATTATTAAATCGAAAGGCTAAAATCAGACACCAAGACTCATAAACAAAGACGTAAATATATCAACATACAAACATAAATACTCCAATTATACCCACTTCTTCCCAAATCACACTTGTTCTCCTTAAACAAAATTTCATATTCGAGTCCCCCAAATATTATAAAAGATCTATAATGGAAGAATTTGACTGCTTTATGAGTCAATAATAGTCCAACTTTAATAAAACATAGATCACAGATTAAAAAACAATAATCAACATGCCATCGAACCAAAAAAGTACCATCCACCAAAAAAAAAACCCATCAAACTCAATGTTATATTTCAATTTTTTTTTTAATGGAGGGAAGGAACAGGTGATTTTGCAGTTGGCCTGAGGCCGTCAGTATAGATTGTTAATATGATATTAATTTTATTTTAGAAATCTCAGGTCCAAATCTTAACAAGTACCATGCATGTGAATTAAATTATTACACAAAGTACGAAAAAAAGTCAGGCCAACATTTATTCATGCCTCATATTCAAAGGTATATACACATACGCTATTGTGTAACATTTAAAATTTAAAATTCAAGAGATGTAGGTAAGGGGTCGAAATTACGTAAAATAAATAATCTGTTATGCATGAGTTTCGGTTAAATGATACATCCTTTAACTCTTGACCGGCTAATTTTTATATGGGGCCTGTAAAAGGCCTACTTTTCATACATTAGCCTTCTTTAGTTGTGAATAAAATGTGCTCAAATCCAAAGCTTAATTTATACTTGCCAATAAAAGAAAGTTTGATTATTGGCACCCATCTCTCATTGGCAAAGGTCACCGTCTCACATTTGGCTTTTGTTATGAATCATTTCTAAGAAAAGGAGAGTAGGTCCCATAATAGCAGATCTAGATGTTTAGAATAGTAGTGTCCATCTATTTAACATCAGTATTAATGTACAGTACTAATAAAAAAAAAGAAATTATGTGATACAGATTATGGTAGTTTATTTCGTACAAGTAATAATAATACACCCCACTTTTTTACTCCAAACAAAAAAAAAAAAGTGGTATCTGTACTACTAAATTTATTCTTTGCGATTTTTCATATTTTGAATTTGACATATAAATTTTTTAAAATCGCAGAATGTTATGGGTACGTAGCATTTACTTAAACCGTTAGTTATAAAAGACAAATCATTAGCACCAAGCAATAAAACAAAAAAAAAAAAGATACATAAAATGAACATGTCAAACATAAAATACAACTACAAATAAGTAATTTACACTAGTTAATCGCACCAAAAGAGAGAAAAACAAATAGCATCAAGTTTAAATAAATTATTAGTGTCACATTAAAGAAAAATTTGCGTCAAGAACAGAATGTAACTAAATTGCTGAAAACATAAATAATAACAATAAAAGAAAGCTAAAACTATTAACTAGAATTAAAATACATTTAAAGTTTAAACTCTAGATAAGAGAGGGTGGGAGAGAGAGAATTTTAGACTTAGGTGCATTTAATTTTATTTTACTTTTCTATCAAATTTCAACTTTATAACTGTATTTTTGATATTTAAAAAAATTTAAAAATACCAATATTTGAACTAAATATATTTGAAGAGTATCATTAATTTTTTGAATATCAATTTATGGGTGCTCATCTATATCAATTTAAAAATATTTAAAATAAATAATTAAATTTTTTTTGGGACCCTCCCCTAGTAAGAGATCCGCCCCTGGGTCCCTAACATGTCATTCGATGGATGCCTTTCCTATATATGAAGGAACATAAAGAAAGTATTATCGTCATTAAAAAGTAATTAATACATCATTAATATGCAATTATTAGTTATCCTGAATTGAACTCATAGCAAGTTAGTCCAAGCTCGTCCATCACATCACATAACAATATGAGTCAGAAATATTTGGATTAATTAGGTGGAATTTCATCGAAAAGTGACAATATTAGTCTTGGCGTGACACTGCTGCGCAGTCTCATCCACGTCACTTACAACACAACAATCGCCGACCATGCTCCCTATCAAGCTTGGCTCACAGACGGTGGGCCATCATGTCAACTTTCAAATAATGCTGCCCTGTTTTCGTGCTTGACGTGAACATGACGTAAAGATTGATATAGACTAGATTTAAGCTCAGATATTTAATAACAACTTTAAAACAAAGACTATATTAAAAGAGTGCTCAAAGTCGATTAATCGAATTTTTGGTTAATTATTTTTTGGTTCGGAAAAAATATGAACCGTGAACCAAACTGAAATTACCGGTTAATCAAAAATCGATTAACCAAAAAAATCAGTTTAACAAAAAGTCGAACTGTAAACCGAACCGAAATATCCGGTTAACAGTAATTTTGGTTCGGTTAGCCGAAATTTCAGTTCGATTTACGGTTAACTGAACCTCATACACCTAAATTTACTTTTGTTTATGGCTTAGAAATTTAATTACTATTTTGTATTTACTATTTATTTGTTGCCATTAAAAAAAAATCGGTTTGAATCGGTTAACCGCGATTAACCGAAAAATCTTCCCCCCTGAACCGAAACCGAACCGTGAATCGGGAAAAAAAAATCGGTTCAGTTAACCGAACCGAAAATTTCATAAAATCCGATCCAGTTAACCGGTTTTTCGGTTCAGTTTTTCCGATTTCTCAGTTCAGTTTTCAGTTTCGGTTTTTTTTGCTCACTCCTAATATCAATTGAAATGACTGACATCTATATATGTGTTTTACTTCAAATGATCAATATATTGTTACAACCTGTAAGAAATCTTTTAAGTGTCTTATTTTAACTTAAAAATTATATTCAAACTAGTACGGACCCGTGCTTTGCACGGTGCATATTACAGTACATAAATGTATAGTCAAAATAATCGAGGAATGTTCATTGCATACAAAATTAATATTATAATTTAGAAATGGATACTTAAATTTATTGACAAATATGAATAGATAACATTTTTATGTATAACCATTGAAACTCAATAATTAAAACAATGTATGATTATCAAATACGCAATGCAAAGTATGATAGAGATTGTAGGAAGTCAAAATGAAACTAAAAATCATGCTAAATGACATGACAATTCGTTAATTTGTGGTGGCAATGACGAAGGATTCACATTCTCATCTTGTACCTATATTAAAAATTAAGTTCTTGGTAATAATTTGATTAGCAATGATATAATGAAGATTACAATTATATCTTGTGCACCTGGTGTACCTAAAATCAGTGTTTCGTAAGTAATACACCTCTTTCTTCTAACTAACTGGCGCAATAAGAGTGATGGACAATTTTACTTCATGGTATCGTCGATGCTCCATGATAAATACTCGTGGTTTATCTATACAATAATTTATAATCACATATAGATTATCATATAGCTCTAGAGGAGGTTATAATGAGATAGTTAGTAATCAAAAAATAAAGTGTCCAAAACGTGATTGACACAATTTCAGTCTGGCCTAAAATCGAGTTTTCGGTACTGGTCGAGTGGTCGTTCTTTGGATAACTGGATTCTTTATTTGGTTCATATATGTGTTCAGATCCAGATTTTCATTACAGGCCATAGTTGAAGGGAGTTGGAGGTGAAGAGGTTGAACTTAATTTCTCTCATGTTTGTTAAGTTCTTAGTTTGTGCTCCGGTTATGATTTTGCTTTGCATAATTTGCCCATAATTAAAGTTAATGATGATGGATAGGGTAAACTTCTTCTTGATATTGATATTCCAATGTAGCGTTTTGAAATAATGGTTACAAATTAACTAAACCTTGACAATTTAATTCAATGGTATCACATTTAGTTTTATAGTGATATAATTTCGTAACACATCCCTAAGGATCGACATCTGTACTTGCGAAATTCAGAACATAAATATAGAACTGGACATGTATAATCAATAGTACTTAACAATGAATAAATTAGATAATTTTTTAGACTATCATAATTTTCAAATTATTATAGAGAAATTAAGATATTATAACTGCAATCGAAAATATTTGCTAAACTTATTATAGTATATTTTGATATATTAGAAATTTTAGTTGATAGTTTATCATAATTTGCATATGTCAATAATTGCTTATTCTCAAAAAGTTATTAATTATTTTATTTAAAAAACTCAAAATATTGTATATGACATGGTTGCTATATGGAATATTGTAATATTTTATAAATAATTATTACAATTAAAAACTTATAATTTTTTTCACTTATTATATGGGTATAGAAATACTTGTTACAAATTAAAGAAAATAAAAAACTTCATCAACCTCTTAAAAGGAACATTTTTGACCCTTAATTAATTGTCATTGTGCGAATTTTTGTTCATAATTTTTTTTTTTGTGATTTTAGGAACTTTAATTCATGACCAATAAATATAAGAAGAAAAATACCTTATCTCGCATTAAGAACGTTTGGAAAGAAAAGTCTTTCGTCTAGGTCTAGTTCTTCTATTAATTCATATATCTTCTATTTAATCTAATAATAATATGTAAAGTGGCTAATTTCGGATTTACCATTACAATGAGAAAAGTGAAACTTTAATACTTTATTCCTTTCTTGGATCACTGAAATATTAATACCATCCATAAACTTCAATACATGTATATTTTCATTGATTTAGAAAAAGTTATCAAAGTATATTTTGTTTTTAGGTAGTTAATAGATTCCACTACAAAAAAAAAGAAGTCAAGAAATAATATACCTTTAATTATGATGGTAATTATTTTTATTGAAAGTCTGATGATTGTGATTATATAATCAAATAATCTAATAATATTATGATGATAATTATTTTTATTGATTCAAGAAAGGATATCAAAGTATATTTTGTTTTTAGGTAGTTAAGAGATTCTGTTGCCAAAAAAAAATCAAGATATTATATATTTTTAATTATGACGGTAATTATTTTATTGAAAATCTGACGGTTGTGATTATATAATAAAAAAATTTAATGGTTCAAAATCTCAAATTTATGAGAAAATTTGAAAAAACCACGTCATCACAACATTGTTTTATATTATAGAAATAATAGATATATTGAATTCAAAAAAGATGATATGATTAAAAAGTTAAAGTATATTCTCAATCATGGATTTAGTGAAATTACCTTTTTATCTATAATTTATATTTTAGAAATTACAAAATTAAATATATAAATTTTTTTATCTATAAGGATTGATTATTCTATTAGTGTATCATTTATACCATCGTCATAGCCAATAATTTCACTAATTAAAGTTTTAAAATGAATAATTAATTGTAATTATTGAATTTTTAGTGATTTTATAACATGTAATATATTAATGGATGCTAAAAAAAATTTATCATTTATTTGAGATTAACTTCTTTTTACATGTGGGTGATGTAATCTCTTCACCTCACCTGGTAAAAGTTCTCCAGGACTATTATTATACATCTTGACTTAAATTTTTCCCACACACATCAACTAAAAATTATGCTGTAAATCCGGAGCGACCTAATAAGATAGTCCCGAAAGTTACAATATGCCAATCTTTTTTCCTCCTTTTATAATCCATAAACCGTCCACGGCTCCGCTTATTTTTCCCCTTTCACCCAAGCATCTATTGACACTAGTATTAAATATTAAACTCATGCTTCGCATGGACTGATATAGTTTTTTACTTTAACAAATTTTTATCTAATAGGCCAATATGTACATAGTAAATATATTACCGGGCAAAACCCCCATTGTCATTCATCAAAATAAATTAACTATTTTGATAAATAATAGTTTAAGAGGTCAGTATAATTTTAAGTCACCAATTGAAGTATTTAAAGTTAATATAGCCATTAATGCACATTTGTGCACGAATTACGAAATATAACTTCTGGATACCATCGCTGTCTTACCTTATCAGTCTCAGACTGTAACTATACCGCCTTTTCTTAAAAAGGAAAAAGTTGTCACAATTAATTAAGGTTAATGTAACGAAATTAATCCATACATAATAAGTTAATTGAGGAAGCTCCAGTTACAAATATCCATCAGTTACAAAAGCTTGATTCAAAGAAAATTAAAATATGATTAACTAAATATACTTCCCTATGAAAATATGAAAAATATCAAAGCATTATAAAGAAAAATGGAGTGTCGGTAGCCATTTTATATATTCTTAATTAATATTAAGACTACAACTAAATCTAATTTTTTATTAAGTTTGCGAACTAAAATATTTGTAAAATATATATAAATGAAACTATAATAAAATAAGTTTACTTTAAATCATAATTTTTCAAAATCCTATTCTAATGTTATTGTTCAATGATTTTACGATTATATTAAAATTACGCATATAAAATTTACACAGATTTTAAGAAGATACTAATACTTAATTTTTCAAAAAAGAAGAAAAGATGAAACACAAAATTGAAAGCTTAGTAACTTTTCCAATACAACGTGAAATCCGTGAGTTGAATGCCTACATCGATTTGATCTAATCACTCTTGCTAATACATCTCAATTAATATCTGAAATCAATAATCTATACAAGAGAAAAGAAAATAATATTCACATTCAATGAGTCATTACTAAGTGTCTAATCAAGATATAATCACTCACTTTTAAGTATAGTTATATAGATAGATATGGTTTGGATGTTAAGATCTATATGACCCTTGCTTCGTCCACCTTTGCAAATGTCATGTAGATCAACAGTGCCACATCATAGGAACTATTTACTGTAGTATATCTTGCCTGGCCTGTTAACTGGTATTGGCTGATATCATACAACATTGATAAATATCAGTTACCCCACACATGTTAAGATTTTGTGCTCCTTGCACTTCTCTCCTCACACACAGACCAAAAACATCGAAAAGAAAAAGAAAGAAAACATCAATGCTAAAATGTCTTGGACATATATTATATATGTTTGACAATTGAGGCCTTATCATGCTTGGCCATCCTCTATGGTGTTTGATTCTTTGCCTTTGAGATTACGACATTGATGGCCATGTTTCAATATTTTCAGCTCCTAATGCTTTCGAGTAAAACACACCTCTAGCTAGCTCCAACTCAAATGACATCAAATCATTCTATATCAGTCGTACACGATGCATGAACCTCCACCTTGGTGCTCAAATTCTTTTTGTGATCGACCCCATAAAGCCTCTTGCATCTCATCAAAGTATAGTATGTTTTCTAATATTTTAGCGATCAGTTTAGACTTTTTGTTAAATTAGTTCTTAAACATAATATCTAAATCTTATTCAAATGAGAACTCTCAAATTCAAATTTCAGCAATCCCATTATAACAATTATGTGCTATGAACGGCTGAAAGTTCTTGTTAAGTGAATGAAAATACATAAAAAAAGGTCTTTGTCTTAGATAAGCTTCTTTCTAATAAGATAAGAATACACTGACTTTTGGAAATGGCAAAGGGGCAACTACCTCTGTCGTTGCATCACATGATGATAAGACATACTTTAGGACTACTAGTATCTCTTGTCTTAAACTAAACTTAAGGCCTAGATTTATTTCCACACTAATTTTGCTTGTAAAATATAATTACTTACAATCAATACAACAAACAACAACAACAACAAACTCCCAATGTAGGTCCCGCTTTGGCGGGGTCTGGGGAGATCCAGCTATAGACAACCTTACCTTTATAGGTATTCCTACCTATAGAGAGGTTGATTCCATAAGACCCACAAAAAAGTTTTGAGGAAAAGGATTAAAGAGAAAACGATTGCAAAACCATTCACTGAGTAAGAGAAAGAGGAAGAGAAAATGTACCGGATAGCGAATAAAGAGGGAGCGGAGCGGAGACATACCTCAACAAACTAGGTGCGCTTGGTGCCGTCACATCCCGAAGAAACACGGCCTGCAGACAAGTACACCAAAACCCTACCCTCCCCACCCCATCTAAGCTACTGCCCCCTACGGAGCCGGACCCCTACAAACAGAGACCCTAATCTTGTCCCGCCACAACCTCTTATCTTGAGCCATGTCCTCTGTGAGACCGACAACTCTCAGGTTCTCTCTAATCACTTCTTCTAGGCTCTTCTTCGGTCTACCCCTCCCTCTCTTACCATCGGGGGGGTTGATCCTATCACACCTTCGCACTGGGGCGGCCACACTTCTCCTCTTCACGTGCCCGAACCATCTGAGCCTCGATTCCCCCATCTTCTCCTCTATGGGGGCCACTTCAGCTAAGCCCCTAATTACCTCACTCCTAATCCTGTCCAATCTCATAAAACCACACATCCACCTGACCATCCTCATCTCAGCTACCATCAACCTTTTGGACATGCGTCTTTTTTAGAGGTCAACACTCCGATCCATAGAGAATAGCCGATCTAACTATCATCCGATAGACTTTGCCTTTCAAACTCATGGACACTCTCTTGTCACACAGCACCCTTGACGCTGACTTCCACTTTTGCCAGCCCACTCTAATCCGCTGGCTAATATCCTCGTCAATTTTCCCATTCTGCTGGATGATTGAGCCCAGATACTTGAATTTGGCAACCTTCGGTATTGCCCTCCCATCCAGCACGATTTCTCCCCCCTCATCTATCCTTCCACTGAAACAACAGTGAAGGTATTCCGTTTTCAATCTATTCAGCCGAAAGCCCCTAATCTCCAGCGTATGCCTCCAACTCTCCAACCTATCATTCACCCCCTGTCTGGTCACATCGATAAGAACGATGTCATCTACAAATAACATGCACCAAGGCACCTCGTCCTGGATTCCTTTATTGAGTCCGTCCAAAACTAATGTGAAAAGAAATGGACTTAAAGCGGAGCCCTGATGCAGGCCCAAACTCACAGCAAAGTCATTGGAGACCCCTCCCGGAGTCCTAACCCTCATCCGCCCTCCCTCGTACGTATCCTTGATAACACGAATGTACGCGGGCGACACCCTTTTATCTTCCAAATACCTCCACAATACCTCCCTTGGAACTCTATCATACGCTTTCTCCAGGTCAATGAACACTATATGGAGATCCACCTTTCTGTCCCTAAACAAGCCCATGAGCCCTCCGAGGAGGTAGATCGCTCTGCCTAACATGAAACCAAATTGGTTCTATGAAATTTCTACTCCCTCTCGTAGCCTTCTCTCTTTCATCCTCTCCCACAACTTCATAGTGTAGTTGAGCAACTTGATGCCCCTAAAGTTATTACAATCTTGGATATCCTCTTTGTTTTTGTACAGTGGGATGATTGTGCTGGCCCTCCACTCTTTGGGAATCTTGGCGGTCCTGAAAATAACATTGAAAAGGTCCATGAGCCACTCTAGACCCACTTCCCCCATAAACTTCCAAACTTCTACTGGTATCTGTTAGCAGTTTTACTTACCGCAAGTGCACGGCGTAGCTGTAGCTAGCAACCGGCAAGTATGGGTCGAATCCACAGGGAACTTGGCTTCAACTACTAGAATTAATCAG
>JACYFF010003369.1:85978401-85996833 GCA_017589665.1 Selenicereus undatus | reverse complement strand
CCTAAAACCCACGTCTGGAAAGAGAAAAATGGAGTAAAAACTGAATCGATCCTGAAACAGCCCCGGGAGAACTTTTAAGTCGCGACGCGGAACGGGGGTGGCACGGTCGTGCCCAGAGGCACGGGCCAACCGTGCCAAAACACTGATGGGCCAAGGAAAACAGCCGAGCCGGGCCGTGCCAACGCCACGTGGCACGGTCAGACCGTGCCATGTGGCGCCGTCTTGGTTTGGCTGGGTCTTTGTTCTCCGGTTGTGCCGCGCGTGCTCGATTGCTCGGGACTTCCGTGCGAGGCCTTTTCGCGGCTTTTCTCCCTTCTTTGGCACCTCCTTCTGCCAGATATTATTCATCTTTCCTCTTCTTCAATCGAGTTCCTGAAAATATCGAAAGATGCTGCATAAGTAAAAAGTATGCAAAGAGGAGGCCGATTTGACCCTTCCTTAACACGATAAAACGAGAAAACGGGGGAGGAAATGGGTCAAATAGGAGCTAAAAATAGTGTAAAATAGAGGTTCATCAGTATCTGGTCCGGGCCCACTGCCTTTCCCTTCGCCATCTTTTTAAAGGCATCCCTAATCTCCTCATTTGTTTTCATGTCGCCCGCACGCTGATCTCTACACTCTCCGCCCCTACTACAATCGACTCCCCCTCCTTCCCCTTTGAGGAGTTTAACAAAGAACCTTTGCCATCTCTCCTTAATTTCAACATCCTCAGACAACACCTTACCCTCTTCGTCATTGATACACCTTACCACTCCCAAATCCCTAGTCTTCCTTTCCCTCGCCCTAGCCAGTTTAAAAACCTCATTCTCCCCTTCCTTCGTCCCCAATTTATGGTACAGTCTATCAAACGTCTGACTCTTTGCTACTGCCATTGCCCTTTTGGCTACCTTCTTGGCCGCCTTGTATCCAATCTTCTTACGCGCCCTCTCGTCCTCCGAACTGCTGCTCATGAACTCCACGTAAGCCTCTTTTTTTTCCTTGACTTTCTCCTTTACCTCTTCGTTCCACCACTAGGCGCCCTCCATCCTATTGCCGCCTCCCCTGGAAAGACCTAGGGTTTCCTTAGCCGACCTTCGGATGCAATCCGCCACAACATCCCACATCGAGTCGGCGTCTTCTGCGCTCCTCCAAGCTCTCTCCTCAGCTAATCTTTCTGCTATTAACACCGCCTTCTCCTTTGAGAGGGTGCACCACTTAATTCTAGGTTCATCGACTCTCCTCTTCGACCTTTTAGGATACTTGAACTCTGCATCTAAAATCAGCAACCTGTGTTGAATTCCCAGCAACTCGCTGGGAATCACTTTGCAATCTTTACACGATCTTCGAGTTTCCTTCCTCATTAGGAAGTAGTCAATCTAAGTCTTGCAAGAATGGCTCTTGAAGGTCACCAGGTGGTCCTCATTCTTCTTGAAGAAGGAGTTGGCCACCAACAAATCAAAGGCCACCGCAAAGTCCAGCACAGAGACCCTTCCCGCATTTCTCTCTCCAAAACCGAAGCCCCCGTGGACCCCATCATAACCTGCTGCCTCCGCGCCGATATGGCCGTTAAAGTCGCCTCCTATGAACAGTCTCTCGCTCTGAGGTACCTCCTGGGTGACCTCATCTAGGTCATCCCAGAAGAGCTTCTTAGTTTCCTCTGGTAGGCCTACCTGGGGCGCACACACGCTCACCACGTTCACGAAAACTGAACCCACCAGAACCTTAATGGCCATAATCCGGTCGCTCTTACGCCTCACTTCGACCACCTGGTCCGCCAAATCCTTCATGACTAGGATGCCAACTCCATTCTTCGCCTTGGCTGACCCCGAGTACCAAAGCTTGTACCCATCAATCTCTCTAACTTTCGCCCCAATCCACTTCGTCTCCTGGACACATGCTATACTAATCTTACGCCTACGCAGAGACTTAACTAATTCTATCGACTTACCCGTAAGGGTCCCAATAATCTAGGACGCTAGGCGTACTTGCCGCAACCCCCTCCTAACCCCAACCCCCTCCTAACCCCAAAATTGGCGGTTTGGAGTAGTGCACTTACAATCAATACAAAGTATAGTTATTAATTAACTCAATTAATAAAGCCTTTAAAAATTATTACTAGAGACTTGAGTTTGAATCTTACTGACATTGACCTTTACTCTTCTTTTTACACCAGCAATAAGCAAAGGGGCAATAATATGGTTTTAATTAACGATTCTTTCCAACAGGGGCTCTTGGCTTATGAGTAGGGATCAATGGACAGTCGTGGATCTTGTGATCAACTACTACATCCCATATACAGCTATAAGAATTAGGATCGAATGGATAGAAGTTTTTACCCATCGTAAATGTACACATTTAAAAAGATACAATATATATATATATATATATATATATATATATATTAAATAACTAAATAGGCTAAACCCGTCAAACCCCTATCGTAAGGGACACCAATGAGTCACTGTAGGCCGGGGGAACTGTCAAAAGTCAAAACCTAGATAACTAGACTCATCATCTGCACAAACATACATAAATTTTCACACAGAGAAAACATGCGTCTCCCTTAGGATCAAACCTAGATGAAAGATATTAAAGCTGAAATCCTTATCCATCAGATTAGGACATACGGTATTTGTCCGTTGGGGTTGGATTGTTGGAATGATGTATGAATACGTATCTAACACTCCATAATTTTTCCCTAGAGCAACATTGAAGTCTACCCACATCATTTCCATGTCAGTTGTTCGTCATGCGGGCAGGACTTCCCAATTTCCCAGGTTTGAAGGAAGCCACATTATCTATGTCAATGACAAGGAGTGCACAAAGGGCTTCGCTTCAATTCAACCTCCTTTGTCTGGCTGCCCATCAATTCTAGCATATTTCTTGCCCGCAATCTTTGAAAAATAAATGATCCCACAATTTTATTTTTTTTTAAAAAGCACCTTCCCATGTATGATTATCTTCAACAATACATTATGCATAGATTGCAGACCAGTAAAAATATGTTTCCATCCGCTATTCCTCTTTTATTTTTGTTACTTTAATCCCTTAAATATTAAAGTGTTTTATGTCTTCTGTTAACAATAATATTAACACAATTGAATCAGATGATCAGAATAGACCGACAGTATGACACATATTTTTATTTAGGACAAGGGGTGCACATAAGAGGATAAGGCAAATTATTATATACACCTGTGTGCATGTACTCTCATATCTATTTTAGATATATTTTTTGGGGGTCTATTTATCATATATTCTATATTTTAATATATAATCACTTATTTGTCACATGAGAATACGTATACTCGAGTGTATAATTTATGCTTTGAGAGGATAAGGTCGTGCTCAAGATAGAAGTAATAATATTCATTTTCAAATTGGCGGTTTGGAGTAGTGCACTTGGCTGATGCCACCCATTCTGCTTTCTTAATTAGAAATCAGAGATGAGGAATTAACATACATGAAAATGACTTTAATTGGCTGATAAGACTTAAACCCAATTTGTCTGAAATTAAAGCCACACCTAATTTGATGATTCATTAACGGACATGAACACTGTCATTGGTACCTAATCACTATAATAAACAAATAAAAGAACAACAAAAACAACACCTCCTAGTATAGGTTCCGCTTTCGCGGGGTCTGGGGAGATCCAGCTGTAGGCAATCTTACCTCTACCGGTATTCCTACCCATAGAATAAACAAACAAAAAAAAGTCGACAATAAAGAATCATACTCGTTATCAATGAAAAGAAATTAAAATGGAGAAATTGTATCGAAAGAATTCTATCTCTTATAGATATTCAACTATTTAAATTTTGTGAAAATCGGATCTAAGAACCCCCAAAACAAGGAATGCTAGTGCAGTCAAAATTGTAAAACTTCTGCGAATGGTAAGACTAATATAAAATATTTGATATCAAATCCTGTGTGTAGAATTTTTTGAACTTTCTTTACACAAAAATATAATAAAATAAAATATAATATAATAACTAGGGATGTGAGAGAACTGACAAGTCCATTATCGCACACAAGGACATTTTAGAGGTTTGAAGGAAGGATTTTGGTTATGTTTTGGTTGGCTGGGCCAGGCCCAATGTTTTTGACCTTTCGTGGAGAAATATTTCAAGCCCACCTTTTCTAATTAAAAAATGCTGAGTTGGATAAGTTTTGAGGGACAGAACCTTTTTTTTTTGGGTCTTTTTTGGGGAGGGATGAGATCAAGAAAAATGTTTAAGTTTGTTCCTAGTAGATCATTTGTAGGTCCCAAATGTTAAAGGTTATATCATTCTGGAAGGGATGAATGAAGTAATCACTTTAAAAAAATTAAAGCTTAAAGAAAAGGCAAAGTATTTTTATTCCAAACCGGCAAAGTCATAGCAAGAAACTTTGAGAGTTAGCCATAAATGTTAGTATTAAAGCTTTGAGCAGAAATAAAATGTAGAAAAAAAATAGATGCAAAATACATAGCATGTTTACGATGTTCATCCATTCAAACAGCACTAATCATGGCCTAAGGCTGTACTTTTGTTAGGGTTTTGTTCACTTAAGAAGTAGTCACCAAGTACTTTGATGTTACAATTCTTCTTGGGTTCAATAAAGACTTAGTTAATCAACCCAAGCCAGAACACTTATCAAGTATTCATCTTTCAACACTTAGCTAGCTACTCAAGTAACGTACTTTTTACAGATCTCCCTTTCAAATATTCAATTCTCACTAAAGAGTGCAAAAGAGAGTATAAATATGAATGCACTTGAAAGCTTTTCACAATGTAATCAATTATTGTGTCTTGTCACTTGCTTCAGCTCCTCCTTCTATAAAATTCAAATCCTCATGACCATTGAAGCAACGCTTGTCACATCTTCAATGTACTTGAACTGAATAGTACCCAGAATCCAAGGTCTCTAACTCAAGCCTTGGTCCTTCTATAAATAACTTTTGATTGATGAAATTAAAGGATCTGAGTTAAACTAACAAGACTTGATTTGAACATTAAATATCTCATAGGAATCCATCAAGATAATTGTCCGTTGAAGCAATTGCTACATATGGTTTTTTCCATACCCGAAACAAGGCTATATTTAATTATTCTTCGTTTAAGAATAAAGAGACAATATATTGCACAAGAGATACAATCCAATTAATCTCTAGTAAAAGATACTTCCCAAAAACATTAGATATCATACTAAGCACAATCTTTTACCGAGATTTATGGGCAAAATAAGTAATCAATAATATACTATCAGTGTTGAAACATTACTTAATTTTAATCACAAGAAACACATAAGTGCAAGACACTAAATGCCAAAGCTAGACAATTTGACTTTGACACTAGATTCCTACAGAAGTCATGTTAGATCAGAATAGTATAAACAAAGACGCTGGAATTAAACTTATATCTTTCACTCGAAACTACAAAAATTTCATTGGTTGACTTTGAACTCATAATGACATTGGGAAGTTTTCATCATTGTCAAAGAATCCTAGAAGTCCAATACATGCATTTCATGAAATGCATGCATTTCATCGGGAGATGTATTTGTTACGTACTTTCGTTATCTAAAAATATTTGCTTTTTTCCCCCTTGTCCTTTATGGCAATTCTAAATAAAATTCTTTCTATTATTATTGCTATTAGTATTAAAAGTATTTTCCTCTTTCAATTCTTATATTACTCCCAACCCCACTTCAACGTAAAGAGATCACATTACATTACCTCTTAAAATGGGCCCCTCTGCTTGCAGATATGCTTGCTTGTCGGGTTAAATTTGCTTACATCTGAATCTTTTTAAATTTCATAGAAGTCAGATGCATGCACAATGAAATTTGTTGTTATTATACCCTAATATACTTAAGATGCTATTACTGAAATATGTTAAAGAGGCCAAAAGTTTTGAATCAGTCCAACAGATTGAAGTTTTACCTGGTAACCGATGAGAAAGAAATAGAGAATAAATTAAACATGATTTTTGAAAGAAAAAGGAGCGTTAAAGTCCATGCAAAGCCTTGTCAAATG
The DNA here is from genome assembly GCA_017589665.1 of Selenicereus undatus. Classification (NCBI taxonomy): domain Eukaryota; kingdom Viridiplantae; phylum Streptophyta; class Magnoliopsida; order Caryophyllales; family Cactaceae; genus Selenicereus; species Selenicereus undatus. The sequence continues at coordinate 85,990,835 of JACYFF010003369.1, read as the reverse complement.
AGCAATCTTTGCTCTTTGCCTCATCTTCGTTGCCTGTTCGACCTTACCTTACTATTAAGTTTCATTTTATGAAAATAAATTGATCGAGCTTAATTAGATAATCGCTTTGTAGAGATCATGTACTATTGCTATGTTGTGCCCTAATTAAAATAATTATGGGAAATACTTCTTGATAGCTACAACAAGATTAATGCCATTAATTTATTAGCGTCTACCCCTCAAATAAAGTGGTAATGTAATCTCCACGTACATTTGGAGCTACCCTTTTAGTGCATGGCCTCCTCGTCTATGTATCTGTTACCTAACCAGGCAATAATAAGAGTTAGGTTTGTACGGATATTGTTAATTCCCACCTTAAAAGGAGTTAGAGCAGCATGCTTGACATATCCGTTGATTAATTAGGTAATCCTACCACCATTGTTTAGTTGTGCTACTCAATTTACTGCACGTTGAACCTCCAACCATTCGTCGTTGTTATCATTTCAAACTCGAACTATATATCCATTCCTTCTCACGTGTTTCGATCGAATTGAAAATATACTTTGTTTTGGAAGAGACTGTCTTATTAAATCAAAGCTTTTTGTCAACAACATTAAGCATAAAGACGGCGCCGGGGGTTCATATATGACCATCTCGACACTGAGTACCATTGGATAAGGATTTCAATCGACCATACTGTCTATCTTTGTATATATGTTGTTCATATATGTATTTTAAAATTAAAAAAAAATCACATACATAAAGATTTGGTGTTATATAAATGATTTGAATGAGTATTAGCCATACATATTACCGTAATTTTCATCTTCAATTTCTTGATCTGAATAGCTCGACATATTTTAGCATATTCTAACTAAAAGAACACTATTTTGATGTCGAATTCATATTCCATTATTCCACATAAGTGATCGAGAAAAGAATGAGTTCAACAATGATTCATTTAAACTTCTAATCGAATTGGTTCTCTAACATGGGTATATATTCATAATGTGTGTTTTAATTAGTTTAATTCGCTCCGAGCTTTCCATTTAAAAACCAAAATGGTAGAATCTAATTAAAATATATGCTCATGGTTAAGTAGGGATTTATAGTAAGGACGAACAGACAACGAAGCAAAGGCGAAATCCAGCAAGAAGAATGCTCACTTGACAAGCATAGCATGGAATTTACTCACCCAAATTCCCTCTTAATTACGATATATCTACTGACCATCTTTAAGTTCCATGCATGCATGGAACAATTCCCGCCAATTTAGATCTGGAAAATCAACAAATTAATTAAATAACGCAAATATAATCATATTAATTATATAACAAGCATCAACTATAGCTGTTTTTTTTTTTTTTTTGAAAAAAAGACTTACAGAAGTAAGGTCTCTCATATCTGTAGAGAGAAGGGACCAGGAAACCGTTGCATTGGGGGGTTCTTTGTGGGATCACTCCTAGGTTTTTTATACACCTTTTCAGTAGTCTTTTTCACTCTCTTATAATTTTTAATTTTATAGTTTTCTTTTTTTTTTAACAAAAGAAAAATATTTACTACAACTTATCTTGAATGTAAGATGGTTTAACTAGTTGAGAAATATGATATTGACATTAGACCTTTATCATTTTCATTCATGAGTATTGATCGATGATAAGTGTTTTTAATAAAAATAGATAATTTTTATCTGTAAGGTTTGAATTAATACATTAGACGGTCTAAAATTGTTATTATTGGCGTAAGAATGATTATGTATCACCACGGTAAATTATTCATGTTGGTAAAAGGAAAACTACCGTATAGTCTTGTAAATTGCATGTAATGGTGATTTGATATAGCCTCTAAACTGCTCAACCTTTATGCTACCTTCCTTGTAGCAAAAACTTAAAAATTCGATTACAGCCAGGTGAATTGACCCTTGATTTATAGGACATTCCTTCTCACTAGACTAATGCGATTGAATTCTTATATAAGAGATTAAATCATCGTTTTATTCAATCCCTCATTACACTCTATATTTTAATCTCGTTATTGTTCATCCATCTGATTAAAACATACACTAGTTTATTCATTTTAACACCTAAGAAATTAAGGTAAGTGTTATAACTTACTTTTAAGAGAGAAAACTTTTTATCTTTTTCATTGTGTACAAGTAAATTTGAGTTGTTGTGTTCGATTCTTAGTGGATGTGGATGGTGCAAACGTGCGAGTTGACCAACAGGTGATGTACGTTACGCTGGTAATATGCATGCATGCATGTGCTTTTTGCCACACTACAACCACACAACGTACGTATTATTCTAATCGAGGTTAGCTGTGCTCATGTGGCTGTGTGAATCGTAGATATAAGTAATTAGATCAACTGAAAGCTACACACAATGTTCCATTTAAATGCAATCGTATTTTTGGAGTATATGTAAGGTGCTGACGTGATCTGAATTTGTTTAATAATTATACATTGCATTTAAATGCTAAAAAGTAAAGGATGTCAATTATTAGCTTAGCTCATAAAATCTTTAGAAGTTGTTGTTACCAATATTGATTTGATTTGGATCATGTCTACATTGACATTTTAAGCCTTCATCTACACCGACACTGGCGGATCCACATTGAGTGTAGGGGTGTCCATGGACACCCCTAAACTTCAAAAAAAATAATTAAATTCTATTTTAAAATAGGTTAATTTAGTAACGATGTTGGTTTATGGACACCCCTAAAAAAACAAAATAGTGTATATTAGTAACGATATTAATTTATGGACACCCCTATCCTAAATGTCTGGATCCGCCACTGTTAACACCGAGAAACCTAAAAAAGCGCATAAAATCGGCCAATGCGAGCCAAGAAATGAAAGAATAAGATTGTTCATTGTGTAATTAATTAACTTCTACTTATCCATATAAAATTTAGTTTAAAAACTAGTGGCATATGAGGATAATCTTGTGGATTCAGTAATCGACTACTTATCATTACTGTTATATGATAAATGAATGAAATGTGCATAACAATTATGTGTTTCCTGTTTTTGACTAGTTTTGTTTTCCCTTACACCACAAAGGATGATCCAGCCGGCCAGGTGATCGGAACAATGTGTGGAGATCTTTTAGCGGTTTGATTTATGAATAGATGTGTCAAGAATGTAATGTGTACTCTAAGTAAAGCTATTTTAGCTAAATTTTGAGCTAATATGAGAGGAGCTTCATGCATGCCATCTTTGAGAGTAAAACACATCTAGTTATTTACACTCGTATTCAATGTGGGGGTGTTGGGGGTAGTAAAGGCCGATCCCTATTTGAACATGAATTGTAAGAATATTAGCCAGCAAGGGAGTTAAGACTTCGTTTGGTCCTTCGAAATTTTGGTGGAAAGAAAAATTGAAGGAAGAAAAAGTAGGAACAAAGCAATTTTTTTTTTCTTTGTTTAAATTGAGGAAAAAATACAAGAATTTGGATGAAAAATTCAAATGTTGATGAATTACTTGAATCATGCTAATATCATCGAAGTTGGAGAAGGTTGGAAATGCTTGTGGGAACTTTTCCCAAACTTTCATCACAATTCTATGAAGAAAATTTTATCACTTGTTTTAAACAATTTTTTCACCTAATTTTCCTCCGTATTTTTTTCTTTGTGACTTTTCTAAACCAAACACAAGGAAACAAAAGTTACTTTCCTAAATTATTTTCTTTCCACCAAATTTTCCAAGATCCAACCGAGTCTGAAAGTAGAGCTGGAAGCCTATAACATAGGCTAAGTTGCGATAATCCATCCAATTTGAATTGCAAACTTATAGGTCGAAGCTCATGGACCCATTTTTGGCTTGCGAACCTTGCATTGCAAAGGCTCTAAAGTGCCTATTGTTTTCTTCGCTTTAAAAAAAATGAAAATCAAGAGGTTTAATAATATCAAAAAGATACATCCACTTATTTAATTGAAACAATAGATCAGGAGTACTTAAAAATAGCCACAAACAACAATATAAAAAAAAAGGGCATTACAGACAATATATCAATTGACACTACCAGTAATATGTCATGCTTGGCAAAGGGGCAATTGGTTCTGAAGATCGATGTCAATCATTTTGCATGAATTTGATGATATATTGATGTTCTTCCCTCCAAAAATCACAAAAAGGGCCATTCTTCGGAGAAAAACAAATCCCGGGTCAATTAATGGTTAAGCTCAAACCCAGACAGCGGCAATTAAACGCACCTATCTACAAAACTCTGATTTTCGGAATACACAGATCATTTGCAACTGCAGAAATAAGGGCAATTGAGCCTCTAAACTCCTCTGGACTGTGATTGCCAAAGGTGATGTTGTAGCTTGAAGCATCTAAAGTTCTAGCTGCCGAGTTCTCTGATCTAGTGCCAATGCAACGACATCAGTAAGTTCTCAGGTTTATTTGAAGGAAAAGTAATTAACTACCAAATCCAAATCCAACGCTGTTACCTTGTATTACAAGAGCCCGTCTCCTGCTGACCCTAGAGTAGAAACCTTCTGATTGCCTACTACACAACCAAATAGAGAACACTTTCATAAGACATTTTACTATAATCCTGTATAATCCAACTTGAAAAGATTGTTACAAAGAAGACTTTCTCAGCTGCGGAAAACCAGCAGCTTCTCAAAATTAAAGTGACCATAACCAACTTTAACTAAAAACTATAATAAATTGAGTACATCTTGGGTAATTTGATTTGGGTGTACCTCTACAGTGCAATTTTAATGCATAGCTCTCACTGATGAATCACAAAATTGTCATGCCAATTTTTCATAAGTTTTAGGATGTGGACATTAGGAGATTTAGGCGTTTTTTTTTTTAAGGTGTTTTTTTTTTGAAATTCTTTTATGTGCGCAGGAGATTAAGAAAATTAATTCTATGTCAATATTATCTCCAGACTGCAAGGAACCACAAAAGCTCAGAAGTCAAATAGAAAACTTCAGTACCTAAATCTTCAGGCCCGAGTGGATGGCAACAACTCCACCAACGAGATTCTCGTATTCAACTTTCTGAAAACCAGCTTCCGCTATCATTGAAGCAAATACATCCTGAAAGGAAGGTTGAAGAGTAGTAGACTTAAATATCATGGAAACAATAGTGAAACATACATGTGATTCCCAGTAAGCTCAAAACAAGAGATGATGGAGAAACTAATCCGAGAGTGAGGGAGGTGGGTAAATCAGAATATAGAAGACATTTACCCCCTCTCCGCATGCATTGTTAGTGTCCAATAAATCTGGTGCGGTTGGGGGCAACCTCAGGCATTCCAGTGAGCAATGCTGAGCAATCTTCAAGATGTTTTTGAGCAGTTGAAACAACATCTAGTTTTTCTTTTTTTTTTTTAAAAGCCCTCAACAGAGGCTTATTGCAGTTTTCTTTTCTTTTTTTTTTAATTCCTCTTGGAGCTTATGGTCAAAGACAGATGCAGTGGCTTTACAGCAGGATAACCTTGACATGGAAGAACCGATGGAGTATCAAAGGCGGAGCATCTCTGTCGATGAAAAACTAGAAAGAGAGACCATCTATCAATGCCTTTGTGTACTTGGAATCTTGGACTAAATAGCGTCTTTCCCCTCCCCTGATATTTTTTCTCCATTTACCTAAGTTCATTCATTGGTGGAATTTTCCTGGCCTTCGCACTTATACTGGGTTTGCTTCCCTTGCTTCATCCGTATGTTATGTATCTTGTTACCAATAACTCTACCACCTGGAGGGCCCTCCTGCACCAGGTGGGGGGGGGGGGGTGACGGCACCACAGCGAGTTTGAAGTTTCAAGGGAAATCTCAAACAAATCTCAGCTGACTCAGGCTATGTAAATCATGAAAAATAAAAGGTTCACTTGAAGACATTAAGACTTAGCAATCCTCTTTCGACGCAGACCACTTGAAATTGCATAGAATCCCTTTGAATGAGATGGAGTATTATGTTATTACTTATCCTCAGTAATTCTTGTTCAGTGAATTGCTTGTGTTAAAAGACTTGTCAGTTGTACCTCAAGAAAATCAGGCAACATGAATTATAAGAAACCTTTGCTAATGCAAGTAATCACGTAAACTGTAGGCTGCTTGCCAAGGAGTACGAATTGATTAATCTAAATACTAAACAAACATCCAGACCACCAGTCAATTCAATGGATGTGGGAGTCCGGAAGATCCATACGACCATATCTAAGCAACCTCATCCCTCCTAAGCAACAACTCTAGTTTCATTGGACCAATGAACATTTTTATTTTTTAAACAGCAATTCAAATATTGGAAACAAGGAAAAACTATTCTACACCAATTGAAAGAAAGGTAGCCAACTATCAGCAGAACATAAAAATTCACGCAGAAAGGGAGCTTGTAAGGCAAGACAGTAAAACAATCAGGCTACAAGAAGTCAAAGACGCATCGATGTAAATAGTGGGATCAACCACTATGGACAAAAGCACAGTGAATTAAAAAAAAGGAGAAAGAATTGGTTAAATTGAAAGCTATATTCTTACTTTAGTTAGGCATATAGCGTATTGCACAACTGACAACCCAAATTCCCAAATTAACGGGCATCGCACCCGGTAATAGATACAGCACAAAATTAAAGTAACTAATTACGCTGGCCTCTGAATTACACATAATTATAAGATGACAAGAGACTTATCACCTGGGAGGGGAAGCGGCGAATACTTTCAACCAAATATTGGTAAGAGTCTCTATCACCAACAACCAACTCCCCTACATATGGAATGACGGAAAAAGAGTAGTAGTCATATCTGCAAAAAATAATACGCAATTCAATTTAATTCATAACATGTACCACAAGATATCGAGCTCAAAGAAATAGTAACCAACACAAACCATCAAGCCATCAACACGCATAAATTAAAAAATAGCCACCCAACAATCAACTCAGGTTAACGAGTACAAATCTCTTCCTTCAATATTTGACTAGTTTTTGCAAGGGAAGGAAAAAGGTAGTACTTCCCTTTCAAACAAAGTACATCTTCATAAAAGTGAGGAAGAAGCTGCTTAATCAACCCACAGAATACCCATTTGTGCACGCAACGAAGAAAGTGGAGATAAAAAACAGAATATGACGTACAGAAGCAAGTTGATGAACTTGCAACAGATTAAAGCATTCAAATATGACTTGCAACACATAATCTAGTGTCTACATACTCCCTCCCACTTCCACCTCACTTTTGCATTATGCCTGATGCCAAATGCTCTGGTTAACTATTCTCACCAGCACCCCAAATCTAGATCATTCACATTCTCCACTTGCCTCTAATGTTTCTATATGTGTTCATTTCATAATTTTGCAGAGTAATAACCATATGTCATTCATCCCTATTTGCATCAGAGATGCCAAAGCACTGGCTACAGAATGCACGTACAAAACCAATACTTCAGGAAAGGGATGACAAAAACATGAAAACATGGGCCATAGAAATTAGATCTCTTGCAACCACGGCAATATGTGCAGCTAAGAAAACACAATGGGAATGAAACTACTCACAACTGCTTAAAAATGGGAGCTTCTACATGGCTCAACTCCAGACAAAGAAATCGCCCTCCACGTCTAAGTACCCTGATACATGGAAAACAGTGAAAACCTTGAATTCTCAACATCTTCTAATTGATTAACATATAAAAAATACTTCATAAAATGGCAAAAGAAATATAAGGGTATGCAACTGTCCTCAACAAATAGCATTTGCTACTTTCAAGCTGCGAAAGCCCGTCAAGTAACTATTAAGACTATCAATGCCGTTGAAGTCTATTGGCTAAGAATAAGCAAAGAGGCATACATATGTATCTCTTCGATGCGAAAGAATACTTTAAGGATTCGTCATAATATCGTTGCACAGGCCTGTCATAACCACTTTGAAAGAACAACCGGGGGGGGGGGGGGGCCCCGACAGCAGCAACTATGAATGAATTATGCTGCTCAGTCACACGATGATACAGGCAGTAAGGGTGACTCAGAAGAGATGCACGGGATATGCATCTCCAGGAAACAATTTGGGTTCCTGACCTCCTGACTGTGCCAGACGGACCAACTGCTGAAGTTGATCACTTGCTTAGACTTAGAAGAGGCCTATAACAGTATCTAAAGAGATCCCATAAAAGGTGCTCGGAGAATGGCTTATAACAAATCCTTCTTTTGTCTATTCCCTCCCTCTAAAAATATTTCTGATCCGTCTCCTTATGCAACAGCCAAGAATGATACTAGCAGTGCAAATCAAGAAGGCCAACAGTAACTCATTGAGTGGTGGCGAAAGTTAAGAGTACCAACTTTTTGAGCTCACTAACCTTGGTTATCAGGACAGCTCTCACGACAGGTTAATCAAGTTTTGGCCCTTAAGGAAAATTCGCTGCTAATTAGAAAAGAAACAACCCTAGCTTCCTTATTAGATAAGCTGACATTCTGCTACAACTGTATGATCAACAAGCAATTCCATTGATTTATATTGATTTGCCTCAAAATTTGGTTAGCCAGTCACTTGCCTGTAGGCTTCTGCTAGGGCCTTTTCAATGTGTGTGACATTTCTGATCCCAAATGCAATAGTGTAGCCATCCATCGAATTATCTTCAAACTTCAAGGCTTCTGCATCCCCTTCAACCCATATTAACGACTTTTCTCCTTCGAGACCTATATTGATACACACAAATATAGCATCAATGGGCACAGCAAATTTGCGAAATCAAAACAAGGATCAGGCACAAAAGCATAAGAGGGCAAGGCACAGGAAGGATGATGCAGGAGAGAAAGGTGAGATCAATCAGTATGAAACAACTCCAGCACTAATGTGCGCTCAACCAAGGATTGTCCACAATTCACATTCATTTAGGTAATGTTTTGATCTTAAGCATCTGTAAATGCTAATACCTAGATGAGGTGAATAACTGAATATGGATATCGAGAGGGGTGCTCATTCATTTACGGTAACAAATGTTTCATAATTAACTCAAAATCAAGTTTTGTCCATCTTAAATGCCAGCTAAAAATTTATCATAGAACTTGTTGAAACTCATTTACTATATACTCTTGTTACTCAACATGCTCACTGCAAATGCAGAGATGAGAAATAAACAGGCTTCACTAATGACATATCAATAAGAGATCCAGTGCAAGTTTTCTACTTTTTCTTCACACAAATAATATCTAATTTGGACAAAATATCTTCCTGGAGCTCAAATTCAAGCTTGAAATATATTAGTGTAAGCGGTACACACTTACACCAGCCAGTATCACTTATTCCTTAAACGGGAGTGACCACTTTAAAACATGAGCATCTGAAGACAATACATACTTCCAAGACTCTGTATGAAAACATGTACTGAGATGGAAGAGATCAAATAGATGCAAAGCATTTTGATAAATTTCGCATTAGTCCTTAACAGGCTTAACTTTACCTCTTTCCATAGCCCTCTTTTTACCAACATTTAGCATGTTTGGATTGATGTCACAAACAAATATCTCAGTTCCATTCTGCAGATTATTCTCATATTCATCATGCAATCCTCTGCGCTTCATTTTGTTTATTGATTTCAAAACCCTAAAAGCAACATCACCTGCCAATTAAAGAGATGTCACCACAATTTCGGACAGTTTGCAATGCATTACTGCAAAACTATTTTTTTCCCTTCAGATTACAAGATGTCTAAACCAAGCGAGTTAACATTAGAAACATTTTATAATGCTATTAACTGTATAAAAAAAAATCCCACACTTGGGATGCCAAGATAAGAGTTAACAGTATCCATTTTGCAAAATGAAATGCCTGGCTTTCAAAGTAATGATCAACCTAATGTTTTCAGAGCGGATGTAGACAAGGTTTTCAGTCCTTTGATCTATTTCGGTGACACAATCTCTTCAGAAATATACAAGAGCAGCATCAGGATAATCAAGCCGCACCATTGCCACAAGAACCACCCCCCCCCCATGCGGCGGCGGACATATCCCACATAATTTCACTAGAGCAAGGATAAGTCCATTTTAGAACAACACTTTTTAGAATATGTCAGTACATGGCACTGAGACTATGAATAATCCTGTGAAGACAAGTCCAGAAGCAGATCAGTTCCGAGAAAGTTAGTTTTTTTCCCCATTCTCTTCTGTAAAATGATTGAGGTTTACAAACTTTTAACATTATCTTTTTCAGTTCAGACCTCTCATCAGTCGTCACATAAGCTACCTAAACCACAGTTTACAATAATTGCAGTGCCAGAACACGTAAGATGACCTGTTCCACCAGCTACATCGAGATGCTTCATTCCAGGGAATGGATTCAGTTCTTCCACCAATCTGTAGAAAATAAACACAGCAATATTGATGTTGTACGGGAAAGACAGAAAACCCCAAGAAGAAACACATAAGCAAGTTATATGACAAGATAACAGCAAATAATAAACAAACCTATCTTTCCACAGTCTGTGGAGTCCACCACTCATCAAATCATTCATTAGATCATAGTTTGCAGCAACATTGGTAAAGACATTTCCAACCATTTTACTTTTCTCCTCTTCAGGCACCTCCTTGAAACCTGAAAGTAAAATATAAACTAAGGACCAATCTAATAACTTGGCTACGGCACAGCTGGATCAAAGCCCATGCAAAAATAGACAACTACAAGCCAATGAACAAGACTCCTTGCAATACACATTGGGTAGCGTTATGCCTAAACTTGCACAAAACGATGAATTACAACTGATGTTTATGTCATCATAGTCCAAAAGAGACATCCATATCAAATAAGAGCAAGCCCTAGAAGAAGAAATATTTCAATACAAGTTCATTCAAGCAAGCACTTCTTGGAAGCTCGTGTGCATTTTGGACATTTCACGAACTCACACGGCAAAAGACCCAATTCTATAATTAAGTTTGGTTTAAGGGTCCAAATTTGCAACTAAAATGTCATTAGCCAGAAGTGGCGCGATTTTCTTTCAAAAAGAACACAAGCTCACGATTAGCACCTTGTATTGGCAGTTTCAAGTTCTAACAATCTCCACAAGTTTAAAGGCTCCTAATTAGTGCAGAAGATAGAGGATCATTCTACAAGGAGCCTAATGAAGGTTACTGCTTTTTTTTTATTGGCTAGACTAATTAAAGTTACCTGAGTAAATGGAAAACATTATAAAAAAAGCAAAAATTTTCAAAGGGTTCAAGGCATCTGTCAAAACTAAACACAAGATGGTTCTATACAACTCAATACGACATTTTCTTATTTGTTCGAAATCCACAGAACCCGTCATCGGAAATACAGTTTATTCAGCTGAAGTTTGATACCAACAAGTCAACAACCCCATAATGCAAATCAATTAATCATCATCAAAACCAGCTGTCACGGACAATTGGCTAGTAATGAACTCAGTCGCTCACTCTCAAGCTCTAAGGCGCCCTCAAAACAACAAATGTAAACGTACGGGTGGAAAGGGCGCATTACCAAAGCTAGTGGCGTGGGAGTGCAAATGGGAAACAGCCGAAAGTGCAGGCAAAAGCTCAGCCCGAGACCTTCTAACAAGCGCTCTTAACGCCATTGATGAGTATAACCCGTTGTTTTCTGGGTGTTCATGAAATCAAATAAGTTAATGCACTTGCAAATCAAATACCAACCGCCCTTAATTCAGGGGGAAGAGGGTGTAAGCAATGAATTGATTACATGCAATCCGAATCGTTATTATTTCACAAACAATCTGGGAAATAGGGGGAAAAAAAAAGAAAAAGGACAGAGAGAGTGACGAATCAAATTCAAAGGCACTGACTGATATTCTCATTGTAGCACAAAATTGATAGGAGTTCAGCAGAGAAATGGCCCAGGAATTACCGAGAGACGATATCGAATCGGTGAGGAGAACTGGGGACTCCGGAGAAGACAGGATCACCGTCTTTCGAGTAACCTGCAGACAGAGAGAGAGAGAGAGAGACGGACCAAGGGCTCCCCCAGGGACAGGAGATGGGAAGGAGAAGGATAGAATCTTCAATCTTGGCCTTAGATACGATCAACGAGTCATTCAATTTGATTTTAGATTAATTCAATATTGGATCAAGTTATATTCGCGTCAATAAGATTTGAGTTGTTATTCATTTTGATTTTAGGCTAGGTTATTTTCATTCGAGTTGAGTTTATGTGGTTTGATATTTGGTCAAATAAATTTATCTTGCAAAGAAAATAATTTTGAAGAAAAAGTTTGTTACGGTTGGGATTCGTTAAGATTTCGAGCCTACTTTATTTTTGGGTGTCGATCTGTCGGGTGCGGTATTCATTCACATCATTGGACTTGAGAATTGGGTTAATCTTACACCCTCTGTGGGTATAACATCCGAAAGTTTTAGTTGCTAATTCCAATCTATATGTCATTGTATGATTTATGTGAATATTCTATGTGGATATATGTGTGCTTAAGTTATTATTATTATTATTATTATTATTATTATTATTATTATTATTATTATTATTATTATTATTAT
>JACYFF010003369.1:85934363-85978391 GCA_017589665.1 Selenicereus undatus | reverse complement strand
ATTATTATTATTATTATTATTATTATTATTATTATTATTATTATTATGTTTTTGGGAGCAATTAGAAAGCATTATTCATTTAGCAGTATTTGTGAAAAAAAAAACAAGAAAAGAAAAGAAGGAAAAGCGGATAATTATGCCACCCCAAAAAGAAAAAAAAGGAAAAAAGAGGGAGAATTTTTTAATTACGTGAAAAGGGTATTCTTTATCAATTATCATCTAGAAAAAAAGAGAGGAGTTTTTCTTCCTTTTTTTTCTTCCCCCAAACAACACTCAAGCACACAGCAGATAGGAATGAGAGGGGAGGAAAGCGGAGAAGAAGAAAGAAAAGGAGGGGGAAGGAAGAAGAAGAAATATTAAGGTTTTGGACTTTTGGTTTTGCTAGCAAATGAAGGCAAGTAATTTCTGATTTTTTTAATCATAAAGTTGATTAGGGGAAGATTAATTTAATGATTTATGATTGAATTTGGGAAAGCAATTGAAGGTTGAAGTTACGGAGTTGAGCTTTTACGGTTTGATAGATTAGAAAACTAATTTCAATTTGTAGAAACCTACCCCAATAAGTTTTATGTTTACTTGAGAATTTTGGATTAAAGCCCTGTTCTATTTCGCATTTTTTAGAATTTAGCTAAGAACTTATATCTCCTTACAGCTTCTTACATCTCCTTACACCTTCTTACATCTCCTTACATCTCCTTATATCTCCTTACATTTTCATTTTATTTATTTTGTATTTTGTATTTTTGTATTTTTTTATTTTTAATTGTTAATTTTAAATTTTAAATTTTTTTGTTCTTTATTTTTTAGTTTTTATTTTTTATTTTTTTATTTTTTTTATTTTTCATTTTTCATCTTTTATTTTTAATTTTTTAATTTTTTAATTTTTTAATTTTTTAATTTTTTCAAATTTTTTTAATTTTTTAATTTTTATTTTGTAATTTTGTAATTTTTTATTTTTAATTTTTAATTTTTTTGGTTTATTATTTTATTTTTCATTTTTCATTTTTCATTTTTCATTTTTTTTATTTTTTATTTTTTATTCTTTGTTTTAGTTTTTTATTTTTAATTTTTTAATTTTATATTTTATAATTTTTTTATTTTTTAATATTAATTTTTAATTTTTAAAATTTAAAATTTTCAAAATTTTCAAAATTTTTAGTTTTATTTTTTATTTTTTATTTTTTTATTAAAAAATTAAAAAATTAAAAAATTAAAAAATAAAAAATTATGAATTAAAAATTTAAAAAATAAAAATAAAAATAAAAATAAAAATTACAAAATTATAAAATAGAAAATTAAAAAATAACAAAAATAAAAATTAAATTAAAAATTAAAAATTTTTAAAAATAAAAAATAAAAAATAATAATTAAAAAATAAAAAATAAATAAAAAATAAATAAAAAAATAAAAAATAAAAAAATAAAATAACAAAATAACAAAAATTACAAAATTACAAAAAATACAAGAAATAAAAAAAGTAAAAAATTAAAAAAAAATTAAAAAAAAATAAAAATACAAAATACAGCTTTTAAGTATATTATTTTAATATTATTATTTTTCATCTAAAACAAATTATATTATACAACTATTTTACAATTCAACAACTCCTTATATCTATCCTTACAACTTCTTACAGTTTCTTACAGCTCCTTACAACTTCTTACATCTTTTTACAGATCCTTACATCTCCTTACAGCTCATTACATCTCCTTACAGCTTCTTACATCTCCTTGCAGCTCCTTACATCTCCTTGTATCTATCTATCTATCTAAAACGCGAAATAGAACATGCCATGAGTGGACATTGTGAATTGATAATTATGTTGTGAATTTGTTCATGTACTTTCAAGATTATGAATTTTCGGGTTGATTACTTATAGTGGAAGAACAAGATGGTAGAAAGATACATTGAATTTTTAGATCTTTCCGATATCTTGCTACTATTCGAAATTATGTGAATTATCAAATTGGTAAAATTACTCAAAATTTTACTATAGGTTTCACTGTGTTTTACAATTTTCTGCAAATTTTTGTGAATTTTAGAGATGTAAATTATGAGTTATGAATTTTTTATCAGACATGTCCTATTAGTTAGTGTAGAAATTCGGCCATTGTTTTAATTTCTTTGAGTTATTCAGTTGGATAAAAATTATGAAAAATTTACTGTAGCTTCTCCATATTATTTTGTAATGAATTTTGGATGTATATTTTGTGAGTTATAAATTGTTGATTGGGGCTGCCCTATTTAGTGCAGAAGTTTAGATACTATTTTAATTTGGGGGGGGGGGATTGGTTTATTGAAAATTTTTGAAAATTTCATAGTAGATTATTCATAATATTTGGTATTTTTTTGCCAAGTTTCATGAATTTTGGATGTGTATTATTCGTTTTACATATTTTGAGTGAATTATTTTGGGTGGAATTATGCCTTGATTTGACGAAATTTTTGTGTAAATTGTTGATATAAGTTGTTGAAATATAAAAATGTAATTATATGAGTTATGTGATTTCATTAAGTCATGTTTATATGGGAAAATAGGTTCATATCTTGCCTATGGATATTATGTTCCATTCTATAGTTATGATCATAGTAGTGACTGTCATTATTCAAGTTGCGTAGTAAGAGAAGATCTAATCAATCCCCTGATATGTGAATGTCAGCCTTATGTGTCATATGAGCCATGTGGGTCCCTAGTGAGAAGGGTTATGACCTAAATTTACTTTGATATGAATGTAACTCCATGGTTTATGTGGATGGGTAGTTTGCATCCTCTAAAGTGTAGGTGATTGGTTGGGACCATATGAATGAGTTGCAACTAATCCACCAATGGTTGGTACCATATAAGTGAACTGTAGCTAGGCTACCATAATGTATTTGTCTCTCTTATGGTGTGATAGTTCTTTGTGTAAGCCATTAGTTGATTTCCACTATGCAATAAAAAAAAACAACCTTTGGTTAATTTAAGAATATATGATATGTTATGAAATTTGGATTTTGACTTGGATTTAGATTTCAGATTTATGATTTGGATTTTGAAGACCATGTAGAATATCTATGAGATTGTGATTGATTTTAAGTATTTGTGTGATTGATAAGTATGTTTGAAAAACTAGATTATCTGTCTTAGAGGAGTATGTTAGCCTTCGTAAGAAATTACTTTTGTGTATGTGTCAATTATGGTTATGCGTGGGCTATTGGCTTGACTTAGTAGATTTTACGTTCTTTTGGACTCCAGTGAGCACTAGGAGTCCAAAAGACGTGATTGGTATGGTTAGTTTAATGAATAGACTGGCAGCAAGGTTTGTTTAGGGACTTCTATATGATATATGTTATGTTTTGTTTATATGTCATAGAATAGGTGTATTGTGTGATTATGTATTAACTGTCTAATGTACAAAATGTAACAACGGAGAAAGTAAGGATTATTCACTGGATTCGAGGAGCTCATGACCTTACAAATTTTCAAGATTTTGAAAGTTAAAGGGAGTGAAATGAGTATGCACGAGGCTAGACGTTGGATACACTTTTAGGAGAGTGAAGCTGGAAATGCATATCTCGTTATGTGTTTATGTTATAAATTATGTTTAGTACATATGACGCGGACGTATTTTATATGCACATGTGTAAGACTGTGTATAGTCTAATTATGTACACAAAAAAAAATGCATGTTTTAGAATCACCCTGTTGAAATTGACCAAATTTCAGTCAAGGCTTCCGCTATGTTTGTTTTCTAATAGGTTAATCAATGTTAAGAAGTTTAGAGAGCCTTATGGGTATTTCTAATCGAACTTCGACAACGGTGATGCGTTTGTTTTCTACAGGCGAGGCATTACAGTAGGTCCCTTATCCCTCCTGAGGGCAACTAAGTAATTAGACTCCCCATTCTTTTAGAATCCAACAGTATGCGACACCATTTCCTCTTCAACCTCTCATCTCATGGGAATCACATTAGCTTGCTCATTGTCCATGATGAGTAGGGTACTAGCCATAGGTGACTATGAAAGCCTTTTTGCTTTCGATACAGTAGGCCAATCTCATCGTCAAACTCTGTCACCATATACATAGAGTCCACACCAGTATGGACTGTAGCTTGGACCTTCTTGCCGCAACCTTGGTCTCCACTTACATACGACCACTATGTTGCTTCCCCACCATTGTTTGGATAGCGCTTAGAAGTGTCATTACGGAAATCTCATTTTCCTCTCTTGCCTCTCTTCCTCCATCACAAGAGCGAAAAGTTTACCATGCTTCAGACACTCGACAACCCAATGAGGCCCAGTGCAAAGGAAGCATGAGATCTTCTCGGAAGACCCATCCTTTTCCCATTGCCTTTGTCTCTCAATGGTTGGTTCTTCTTGGGAGAGTCTCCCTTACCATCACCATCATCTTGAGTCTTCTTGCCTCGTGCCTTTGACCATTGCTTCCTAAACTCGAAGAATGACTCATGCTCTTGTCCATGTCGTCAACCCTACCGATTAGGATGTACATGGAGGTGTTGATCTCTGCTATCATTCTCCACAAGGCCCTCACATCTTTATTCTTATCCTTGCTCTTCTTACTACCTTGGTAGTTGCAGGTGGAAGCCTTAGTTATGCTTGACATGGTTTCTCCCAAACCTGGCTTTGATACCAACAACCATAGGATGATACTTTTACATAGCCTCGAATCCCGTGCAGCACTAGAAAACTTCCCCTAACCTTAACGGGTTTATTAGTAAGCCTTCCTAGTTATTTGATGTAGACTCAAGGGGACTAAGTAAGCCAAGAGAAAAGAGGACACATAAGATAGGGAGTTTTAAAGAATATCTTTTCACTCAACTTGCTTGTTTAGTTTACAAATGAGCTCCCTTAGAAGTACATATAGGTCTCTTCCCACTCAATAGATGATGGAGATCGATTTGATATAACCGTTGATATTAAGCCTCCGACATTTTCCTTATAAACATCCTGAATATTTACAAATCTAAATCTTTATAGAACATTATAAATATTATTTATAATATTATAGTACACTCTATAAGGTTTTAGAGTACTCCAAACTATTTCAAACACTCTAAAAATTTTTAGAACAATTTAAAATATTCTAGATCATTTCAAAAGATTCAAAAATATTCTAAAATGTTTCAATGTATAATAGAGGTTCTAGAACATTTTGAAAAATTCAAAATATTCTACGTTTTTGAAAACTCAAAATATGACAAAGGGGCTCCCATCCCAATTCCAGTTCTCCACTCTTCGACAACCCATTGTGCTTACTATTTTAATTTTTGTTTGTCTGTTGCTTCACTTAATAATCAAATAATTACTACTACAGTACAGTATAATGAAGATCCTTGACAACCAAACACAACCCGATTCTTCAGGAGTAGCCAGAGACACCGATTAGCGAAAATCAAAAGCAGCAAACAATGGCTTCCTCCATTTCGGGAATGGCGTCCCATCTATCAACCCAGTTTGCCATCAAAAAGTCTCCAACTAGTGAGCTTACTCCCAAAGAAATCCGCCCATTTCAGGTTTGTTTATTCTTTTGTTCTTTTGGTTGGGTTTGCTTTCAAATCATTGCCTGCTTGAAATTGGGAAATTGAAAATAGAATGTAATGGGTTGGTCGTAGAACTTGGAAGATTTATGGGGTTGAGTTTGTGGTGTTTCATTTAATGGGTTTCGAAATCTTATAAATTTATGGTGTTTTACATACAGAATGATTAGAGTAGCCAAAAATAAGTAAAGGTTAAGTGAATGAATAGTGATTGGAGTTGCTTTGACATTGGAACTCATACATTATACATTTAACTCAATACAGCAAGCTTTTTAAGTAAACAATCAAAATTAAGTTTAGATTTGAGCAGGAGACGATATAATACAAAATCTTGCAAGATATCAGCTTGGAGACTTCGGCTCGAAACCCATCTTTGTCCGGTAGGGGATTGCTACCCAAATAGCAGTTTTAGATTCTTTTATTTATGTCTATGGATGCTCTGTGTATGTTAGCAGCCAACAGCAATGCCTAGTTTGTATCATAACCAAGGGAGAAGCAGCATGGGGCGTGGGTTAACAGTGTACTTTTTCCTGTAGAACTTGGGAGGCGCTCATGTTGATTCAGAAAACATACTCTATTTGGCTAGTCATTACAGTCAGGTAGATAAGTAACAGCATGGTTTTGGATATTGAGGTGATAGTTGTTGGTTATATGGATGGGTATTTCTTAACAGTTTTTCTTGCTGGGATGAGTAGATGGAGGGGAGAGGTTATCAACATCTTTTGCAACCCTCAGTTTGATGTTTCCCTCTTATCCTTATCTTTTTCTCTCCACTTCCTTGGTCTCTCTTTTTGCACATCAATTTGACTGATGCATTGCTGGGAATGATACCTGTCTGGTTAGTGGACCATAGTACAAGTCGTTGGGTTCAGCTATAACATGCATTTTCTGGTGTTTTTTGGGACTTATATGATGACTCGCTCTGTTAGAAAGCCTAATCAAGATATTGATAGTGTAGTAGGTATCCATTTTGCACAATGATTTAGATCTGGCTAAACAATTTATAGAGGTAATTCATGACTACCTAGAGATGACCTTATAAACCGGAAGACTCCTATGTCTCTGTCGCGCTTCACCCAGTTGGAGTGTTCTGCTACTTCGAGTTATTTTTGTTTCAGTTTGTTGCAGTAACAATATTATTGTTAGATTATTTGGCTAACTTTAAGATACGATTCACATTAAAGTAAAGAATCAGGGATGTTTCTGCTAACATCCATCCTCGGGCTGTTTTGATATCATCTAATGCAAAAGCTTTAAAGCTTGTATAATTTGAGCCTCCATTATGGAGTCACGGCAACTCTTTCAGCCACTGTACAGCATCATCTTAAGGCGTATATTGAGTGATTATATTAATTTGGTTCTGGTAATTGTATAATTGTTGGACTATTTAATCAAGTTTTAAGTAGGATTCAAAATGAGTGAAGTAAAGACCAAGGCACAATACTTTCAATAACATCCGTCCATAGGCTGGTTTAGTGTCGTCTAATGCCAATATTTTGGTGCTTATAAAATGACACTACTCTGCGCACATTTGAATGCTTGATAGAGTGTGTGATTAGGCTCTGAACCCAATCTAATTAGCTGAACTTAAAGCTTGAGAAAGGGATTTCATTTCGACTAGTATGTCTGATTCACTGAACCTGAGCAAATGAGTGGTTTTATAGAATGATGTGTATAGTAGTATCAGAATTCTGGTATTGAGTGTCAGTAAGTTTTGGAAATAGGGGTTACACATGAGTCATCAATGCCCTTGAATGCTGACTCTACTGATAGCTTAAAGGGTCCTAATTACTTGCAAGTTGCCATGCCAACTTTCCCAATTATTTTTCTTTTTCTTTAGTTATATAAGAGCATGAGCATGCAATAGCTGTTTCTGACTAGGGTGCAACTTGCTAAGAAGTTAAAGCGGGCATAAAAGCAGCAGCTTTGCCCCTGAAGTGCAGCATTGCATTCTGCTGGCAGCAGTGAGAGTAGCTCATATTTTCTTCATCATTCCAATAAGTTTGGGTCTCAAAGAAACTAAAAATGCAAATTGCAGCTTAATCAGGAATGAAAACATGACAATTGACAACTATGTGACTTATCATTTTAGACTTTGTGTCTAACTGGCCTAACCTGAAAATAGCAGCCATATGCACTAATTTAGTGATGTCATCTCTGGGAGTGACTAGTGATGAAAAGTTTAAGTTGAGGAGATTAATTCCTGTGGCGGGGATGAAACAGATGCACTTTTGCCTTTCACTTCTACTTAGAGTGTTGCATGATCTCCAAATGAGGAATACTTCTTCTGGGGAAATGCTTTTCAGGCATGCAGTAGCCTAACTATATATACTCTACTAATTTGTGCCGTTTTCCCAGTTGGATGCTTGATAAGGATAAACATTTGTGCAGTCATGCAGAATATCATGGATTGGGTTATTTAATGAAAATTTGTTATGTAATTTGACAGAAATGTGCTCTTTTCCCTATTGTTTATTCCATTTTCACCATTGCTTCCTGATTTGAGTTTTTCTTTTGGGAGTTGCAAGTTGTAGCTGGATAGCAGAATGTCCACAATCTGAAGTTGGCATTTGCGAGGGGGGTTGGTCCTGACTAGTATGTCTGCCTTGTTCCCTTTCACCATTTTGATCACCTGCATTTTGCCTTGTGTTTCAGATAAGGTGGAAGGTAGACTCAGGGCATGAAAAACCCAAGACTCTTTCTCTTAGCCGAAGAGACGCAATGCTTTCTTTGATCACCTTGTCTGTCACTGCGATTGGCATGTCTTTGCCAGAAACTGCCGAAGCACGTATGTCAAAGGCAGAGATGAAGCAAAAAATCCTAGAGAAGCTTCAGCAATTGAGAGAAAAAGCAAGCTTGTCTAAGAAAGAGGAAAGTGACAATCCTCATCCACCTTCCACAAAGAAGGATAATAAAGTTCCACTGGACCTGGAGCCAGCTCCTTTTCCACTTCCAAATCCTCCTCAAAGCAGCAATAAATCAACAGTACAAGTGACTTTCTCATAATCACCAGTAGCTGAAGAGTTTCACTCCATAGACGATTGAGAAACTGCTGGGTATTAACTGTTCCATATTTTTGGGAATGTCTGGACTTACAAGATTGTCCTTCTTAATGACAATGTGGACGTTTGCCCGCTTGTTAGTCTCGGTGAGCAGTCTATTTGTGTTTGCCTGTTTGGTGGCAGCATCCTTCTACCCTGTGTTCTCATCCACCTTTACTTTTCATGTCTTGCTCTTTTACATTTATATTTCCTTTCTCAATAAAAATTCAACTCACTTCAACCCACTGTAGGCACTAAAAATTTATTCATGCCATATAAAATAAAATTAAATTAGTTAATTGGGCCAATCATTATAATTAATTTAATCAGACCCCAAAGACTTATAAATCAGGCCCAAAACAGACTCACAAGTCAAGCCCTAAAATGAAGCCCAGATGACTACCAAATCCGGGTTTAGTTAAAATTCGAGTCAAAGCACAAACCGAGGCTCAAGACGACTACCAAGTCAAGCCACGACCTAAAGCCCGAACAACGTTCAAGTGATGGCGTAGTCACAGTCAAAGGTTAAAACCTAAATCGACTCACAAGTCAAACGTTAAACACGACTCTCAAGTTAACATCCGGTCAAAGTTCGAGGCGACTTTCAAGTCAATGCTCTACTCAAGCCCGGAAAACCCCCAAGTCAAAGTCAAAGTCAAACAAATGAAAGTCATAATAGTTTTAGGGTAAAGCCTGATTGAAAGACCCAAAACCTAGGTCAAAGTCCAAAACCCAAGTCAAGGCCTGTCTTGACTTTCAAGGGGAGACTTTCCTATAAATAGGTCCCTACCTCTTTTTATTCAAGGTTGGAAAATCCATCCTTGAAAAAAAAAGAATCAGAGGATTTTGTATCCATAGAGATTGTAACCCATTCAAATCAATTGAATCTATAAAAATTCAATCTTTGCAATTTGTGATTACACCCACTTCAACAAAAAAAATATCAACTTCAATCCACTTCTATCAGCCTCAATTAACTTTATCAATTTCTCAACCCATATTTCCTGACGAAAAGAACATGCCATATGTTCAATTTTTTCCATAAAATTCTGCACTATCAAAATGAAAAAAAGGTGCTCTTATGATTTCTTCAATTCAAAATAATAATTTTAGGGACGCTAATTTGGACAAAGAGAGTTCAACTTCAAGATTCTTCGGACAACTCCAAAATCTCCAGCCTTGGGTTGTTATCATGCAGCCAAACTGACATTGAAGGGCCAACTACTGGATGTGGTATGACTTTGGACTTCTGATGTGGAGAGACAATATAGGCAAATGACATGATTTTCAAATGACACCCTCATGTCCCACTTGACCCCTTTATTGTTGCCAACCACTTCTTGGAGTTGGAATGAAGCTTGCTATATCTAGTAACAATATTTGGAAAATGACTATGAGTTGGGGGATGTGATCAGACATTCAATGACTTTTTTTCTTTTTTCGTTTGGTGAAGTGGTAAGTTGTCCACCCATTATACAAGGCGTAAACCCAACGGGTTTTCTGACGGGGGAGAAATTTGTACAATCACCGGACTAGATCCAATGAAGGCTTGTCCCTATTACCAAGCCCAGAAAAGACCTCCAGGAGCATCATAATTTCTCCAAGAAAATTGTGACCACTAAGATTTGAATTCCGGTAGGGTGTGTGTTTGAGACTCTTACCCCAATCTATACTATATATAAAAGCAATGTTGTGATGACGTGGCTTTTTCGAATTTTCTCATAAATTTGAGATTTTGAACCGTTAGATTATTTGATTATATAATCACAACCGTCGGATTTTTAATAAAATAATTACCGTCATAATTAAAAATATATAATATCTTGATTTTTTTTGTGGCAACAGAATCTCTTAACTACCTAAAAACAAAATATACTTCGATATCCTTTCTTAAATCAATAAAAATAATTATCATCATAATATCATTAGGTTATTTGATTATATAATCACAACCATCAGATTTTCAATAAAAATAATTACCATCATAATTAAAAGTATATTATTTCTTGACCTTTTTTTTAGTGGAATCTATTAACTAACTAAAAACAAAATATACTTTAATAACTTTTTCTAAATTACTGAAAATATGTGTACTGAAGTTTATGGATGGTATTAATATTTAAGTGATCCAAGGAAGGAATAAAGTATTAAAGTTTCACTTTTCTTATTCTAATGGTAAACCCGAAATTAGCCACTTTGTATATTATTATTAGATTAAATAAAAGAGATATATGAATTAATAGAAGAGTTAGACCTAGACAAAATAATTTTCTTTCCAAACATTCTTAATGCGGGATAAGGTGATTTTCTTCTTATATTTCTTGGTCATGAATTAAAGTTCATAAAATCACTTTTTCTTTATGAACAAAAATTCGCACAATAACAATTAATTAAGGGTTGAAAAATGTTCCTTTTAAGAGGTTGATGAAGTTTTATATATTTTTTTTTTAATTTGTAACAAGTATTTCTATACCCATATAGTAAGTCAAAAAAATTATAGGTTTTTGTTGGTAATAATTATTTATAAAATATTACAATATTCCATATAGCAACCATGCCATATACAATATTTTGAGTTTTTTAAATAAAATAATTAATAACTTCTTAAGAAGAAGCAACTATTGACAGGTGCAAATTGTGAGAAACTATCAACTAAAATTTCTAATATATCGAAATATACTACAATAAGTTTAGCAAATATTTTCGATCACAGTTATAATATCTTAATTTCTCTATAATAATTTGAAAATTATGATAGTCTAAAAAATTATCTAATTTATTCATTGTTAGGTACTATTGAGTATACATTTCCAGTTGTATATTTATGTTATGAATTTCGCAAGTGTATGGTTGATCGTTGTAGCAAGTACGAGTGTCGATCTTTAGGGATGTGTTATAAAATTATATCGCTATAAAACTAAATGTGATACGATTGAATTAAATTATCAAGGTTTAGTTAATTAATAACCAATTATTTCAGCACGCTACACTAGAAGATGAAGAAGCTACCCTATCCAGCACCATTAACTTTAATTATGGGCAAATTATGCAAAGCAAAATCAACTTGAATAACCAAAACACAAATAGAGAACTTAACAAATAGGAGAGAAATTAAGCTCAACCTCTTCACTTCCAACTCCCTTCAGCTCTGGCCTATAATGAAAATCTGGATCTGAACATATATATGAACCGAATAGAGAATCCAGTTATCCAAAGAATGACCAACACCGAAAACTCGAATCTAGGCCAGACTGAAGCTGTGCCAATAACGTTTTGGACACTTTCTTTTTTTATTACTATCTCATTATAACATTCTCTACAGTCGTATGGTCATCTATCAGTATATGCGATTATAAATGGTTGTATGGATAAACCATGGGTATTTGTTATGGAGCATCGACGATGCCATGAAGTAGAATTGTCTATCACTCTTATTGCGTTAGTAAGTTGGAAGGAGGAGGTGTATTACTTACGAAACATTGATGTTAGGTACACCATGTACACAAAATATAATTGTAATCTTCATTATATCATTGCTAATCAAATTATTACTAAGAATTTAATTTTTAATGTAGGTAGAAGAAGAGAATGTGAATTCTTCGTCACTGCCATCACAATTTAACGAATTATCATATCATTTAACATGATTTTTAGTTTCATTTTGACTACCTACAATCTCTGTCATACTTTATATCGCGTATTTGATAATCATACGTTGTTTTAATTATTGAGTTTCAATGGTTATACATAAAAGTGCTATCTGTTCATATTTTTCAATAAATTTAAGTATCATTTTCTAAATTACAATATTAAATTTGTATACAATGAACATTCCTCGATTATTTTGACTATATATATGTACTGTAATATGCACCGTGCAAAGCACGGGTCCATACTAGTACTATTAAGCTATAAGACTCTTGGCATCCAATAAAAATTAACACACATGCACGGTGCACCCTCCCTTTTTTCTTTTTAGGTTTAAAGGTACACCCACCTAATAAGCCAAGAAAAGTTGACATGACATGTTTGTCTTAGTTTTCACCTTATGATGCTGTATAATTTCCTTATCTATGATATTTGTAATTGTTATGGGAAAACTTGTGTGTGACTTGTGAGATGGTGGATAGGAAGAGCAGTTGATCATAAGGGTCTTTGGCATTGGCACCAGTGGATTAAGCCTGGTGCCAATGGCTCTCTTGTGAAGACATTGGCTAGGTGCCTAAAAGGTTTCCAAACCCAATGCCCTCCTACCATCCGAATTGTGGCCTTTGGGTCTATTATCCGCAATTGAACTCAAGCATGGGACTCGTTTGCCAACCTAACCAAACAAAGAAAAAGAGATCATCTGTAGGAGCCGAAGTCATAAATATCGTATGGTTTTGTAACTGGACCAGGACATATTAAATGTGTGTGCCATTGTACGTACTGATTCAATTTTTTTTAAATTTTAAATTTTTGAGAAGATTTGCTACTGCTATTTATAAGTTATAATTATGTTCAGAGAACAAGAGGGTGGTCAATATAATTAATCGATGTTATAAGGTCATGTAGGACACTAGGGTTTAAAGGGTCTAACCAGAGCTGGAGGTAGTGTAAAGAATGGGGTTGACTCAAAAATAAGCATGTAACAATCCTACCTCCCCCCCCCCCCCCACCCCAAAAGGGTCTCGCTTCATTCTCCTATGGAGCAATCTACACCTTTGTTCATCAATACATATGATATGGTCAGAGTAACCAAGCTAAAAACAAGTATGAAATAAGTAACATGCATATTAATAAAAAAGGATTACAAATGAAAGTAAGATGTCCATTCACTACATAAATACAACCTACATCCTCTAGAACTCATAAAGAACCCTCAACTAATGAATTGAAACCAACAGATCGAGAACTTATTAAATGATACCAAAATCAAAATGACCAAACCCAGAACAAGCACACCCGAATCATTTTAGCACTGCCTCTTTCCTAGCCCAACAAGGCGACCAAAGCCCCCATACCAAGTCCAAAGCTCAAATGAGCACCACTCAGAGAACCAGCCACCCCAGAGGCGGCAGGAGTGGAGCCGCCACTGGATGCTGGAGTCGATGGAGACCCACCGGCAGGTGTGGGGGAGGTGGTGGGGGTTGCCGGGGTGGAGCCGCTGCCACCGGAAGCAGCCTTAGCCGTGACTTGCAACTTCATTCCCCCATTGGGAGAGCAGTGGCCAGGGGTACCACAAATGATGTAAGTTGCACCGGCTTTCAAAGTGATGGTTGTAGGGGACTTGTTGGTAGACTGAATGGCGTTGCTTGAAACGCAACTGTCGTAGTCACTTTTGGTCACAACGTCCACTGAGTGGGAGCTATCGTACGTGAACACTGCCATATACATAAACATATGCATACACATCAAAGTAAGTTAATTAATTTGCCTCAATTCATTATATTACCCTCTTAATTTAAGTGTGCCAATTAATGACAAAGATCAATGATGCATGAATATTACAAAATCCCTACAAAATAGCCTTTGTTCCTCTCATTTTGAGCTTTGGATCTGACTATCCGAGCACTATGCTCGTTTAAAATTAGGTAGGTTCAATAAGGCCAAAGAAATAGAAGGGAGTACCGGAATTTTTTTTTATTTTTTTCCGATAATAAGTTGATTAGAGATCAGTATAAAACGTAGAGTGAATGATAAAACATTGTAGACCACTAAACTTCTTGCCAAAAAAAAGCCCAATACTTGCCTTCATTGAAATCTCCCTATCTAAATTGACTTAAATATAAAAACTATATATGGACCAAATGAAATTATAGGCCAGATGAAAACCACCGATAAACAAAAGCAAATATACCTTCAATAATTTAAACCACCTATAATTAATCTCCTACTCTAATAAACTTCTCTACTAATGTATCCCCACCCTTTGCTATTATATTAATTAGGACAGGGGGCTTTTAGTCTCAGACATAGAGGGATATGCAATCAAATCCATTATTTGCTTGGAATTCAAGCAAGCATGAGATTTTAACACTACTAGCCTGGCAAAAATTTGTCGGACCTACTTACTTGAATTCGTTTGATCCGAAAAAATTGGGTACGGTCACAAAATTTATGTCCGAATTTAAAATTCGGACAACCGGTTATGTCCGAATTTAAATCCGGGTCAAGTTCGGGTTTCAGCATTCGAGTTCGAGTTGTTTAGATTTTTGAACCATCTCGGGTTCGGACAAATTCGGACAAACGCGTTCGGACATCGGACAACTACATTTACGTGTAAAGTCCAAATTATTTTGAAAATTTTATAAAAACAACTTCGGGCAACGGGGTTCTAACATTAAAAAATCAGATTCGGATTCGGTCACAGAAAATTTCAGTCGGAATATACTAAAGTCATATCAAAAATTTAGACATTCAGGTCCAGGTTTGACCAGAGTGTCCGATTTATAATCCGGACATATCTGAGTATGACGTTTTTATCCAGATCCAAATGATCTGGACTCGAATTTTTGCCGGCCCTAAACACTACATATAATGTTTGCTTTTTTACTTTTTCAGTTTTTCATCATGACTATTCCAGTGGAACTTTTGCACATATGTGGACAAACAAAGTTAGTGGGAAAAACCAACCCTAATCTCCATATGGTGGATCCATATTTAAAAAGGAAAAAGTGTGAAGAGTCTGGAAGGCTAAAGTCAACTAATTAAAGGCTATGATTATGAATAATGAATTTGAAAAAGATATCTGTAACATTTTAAACCATGCAGCATCTTTTTGTCACAATTATAATAATTCAGGACAACTAATTAAGGGTAAGTCTTAAGGGTGAAATAATTGAGTGACATGCATGTTTGGTGTGCTGTCTCCATGCGTTAGGTACGACAACGATAATGTGTTATATTATTCAATTTCTAGCCTGCATCTTACTCAATTAAATATATGCAAATAATTTTTCCACTAATTGGGACTTAAGAACAACTAAACATAGTCATCTCTTTGTGTCAATAATTGCTAAAAAAACTCGATAATTCTTTGGCATATGAATAATATTTTTCGATAGTACAAAATTATCGATGTTTAGAATGTAATAGATTTGAATGCTTTAATGTTCAAGGCGGAAATGACTACAAACTATATGCTTTAGGCAAATAAACTAGAACAAAATACAAATTGTTTGCATGTGTGAGAAGTAAATGTGTTTTTGATGGCACACACTTACATCCTCGATCAATCAGACAATATCAGGAATTTTCTTCGTGAGACCGAGTTGTTTTCAATTGGATCTGTTACATTATATTACTTAACTTACTCAATCAACTACGCTCCCCTTACGTACATTCTGTAATAGATAAGACAGTATAGGATAAACTTACCAAGTCTATCTCCCTCAGCGAGGGACTTGGTAGCCCAAGACGAGTAGTCGCCGGTGAGGCTCCAATTAATGCTGTAGTCTTTCCCAAACACGGCCGGAGTGCTCAAGAGCATGACAAGAAAAACAACAGCCAACGCCATTTTTGTCTGGATGTAATTGTGGAAGCTAAGCAAAATGAGTAGTTATGGAGAAGAAAGGAGAAAATGAATGGCTCAACAAGATGGACGTGCAGGGTACATGTTATATAGGGGCAAAGGTGGCTCAAAAAGGTTGACAACCAGAACATATATGGGACACCTCGTTTTGTTTTAATTACTAATTATTGTCTTAATAATTATTGTGCCCTGTCCTTAACTACAATTTAATTTAACACATTAAAATGCCCTTAACTTTTGAATAAGATATTTTATATGCCTCCTATGTATGATATGGTCATTCTATTTTAATTGGCTGTGGTAGGTCAATTAAAATAGAACTATATTCCTTAAATACTTGGACTGTTTAATTATTTTGTTTAGTTGTAACCTTTGAAGGAGACTATTTATTTAAGATCGATTCAAAGATCTAAAATTTTAAAATACTTGGAAGTTCAATGGATTAAGCCAACTACAAATCTACTAGCTATACATACTGAAAATGTAACATATACCAGTGATTTTAATTTAGGGTCAGTAGAATTAGCCTCATTCTTCATAGTTTAAGCGCGACTGTCTCTCATATTTTACTAACTCTGAGATATGAATTTAAATTAACTATTTTTTTATGTCTAATTCTTAGTTTACATCTTGTTGCGCATATTGTCATTAGTTTGAATTTTTCTTTGTCAAATCAATTTACTAAAAGCCATAGGTTCATATTTAAAATGTACACAATCTATGGTCATTGACTATTTTTTTTTTTTTTGGAGTACCCCTATAGCTAGTAATCTTTTTCTTTTTTTTGGTGCAGATGCAGATACAAAAATTGTTACAGACTTGATTCGAACCCAAATTTCTAATAACAATTCCCATCCTTATAGTAATTATTTAGTGGCTAATATCATGGTATATTATATATTCTAAACACCACTCATTATGCTATTGAAAAATAACACACCAAAAAAAAAAAAAACTCTTTGATTTCATAGAGGCTGCTATTTTCTGTTCCACTTTCTCACCTAATATGCCCTCAACTCCACTAAGAGAAGATTCTGGGGAAGGTGTAGCCTGGCCTCTACCTAATACATGATGACTTGGGACTTAGCTGCTGTTGCCAACCTTCACTTCATCATGATCGTGTGAGTCAAATAAAAACAGCCTTCCCTTGTATATTACTTTAATTCTACACTATTTTTTTATATATAGGTTGGTTATCTAGTATTATCTTACCTCTAATTTCACCTTTTTTTTTTCCTGCGTTTTAATTATGTCACAAACCTTTTCTTGAATATCATCGATCAATTGATTATGGCCTAATTGATCAGCTTGTACGCTAGCTATCATAATCTTACATAAATCTTCAAATTAATTAAATGTATATAATATTTTACAACTTGGCTTGTGTATTCTATTAGGGATGGTCAATGGACTATGTTGAAATTAGTTTTGAATTAGAAATGGTCAAAGTGAAATAATTAAGTTGTATTTAAATCAAATTAAAAATTTATAAATCTGAATTTCACTAAAAATTACAAGTATTTTTATGTACTCTTTCCCTCCTCGTCTTCACTGCATTACTTAATTTGTCCATAAGTCTTCAGACATTAGGTAACATCCATTATCAACAAGGAAAAAAAAAAACAAATGTCAGCATTGGTTTGCTCAATCATTTAAAGTTATGCATGAAATCAAGATAAGTTATTTTGGTTATACTATCAAATTAGGTTTCACTTCTTCTTTTTTTTTCAATTATTAGTGCCAAAATTGGCAAAAATCCTCATTACAAAGGAGGAGAAAATTGAACTAAGACTTAAACAAACAGCAAGTGACAAAACTGAAGACCAAGGAACAGAAACAACAAAACTAAAAACTAAACTAATATGGAAGAGAGGCAAATCCCTGCACAAGCTGCACCAATCCAAGTTCTACTGAGTGGTATGGAGTAGGATCCTTCCAAGTCTAAGACCATAGGACTATCCTCTATTGTATGGCCTTACAGAGAGCATAAGCATCCAACTCTTGCTATCATATACTAACATTAAAGTATATGCGTAATACATTTAGCATCATATACTAACATTGTTTTATGTAAACGTAAGTATAACACAATTGTCAGATAAAATAAAGAGGGGTAATCAAATTTAGAAACTGATGTATCTAAAATCTTAATTATACGTGAGCCACTAAATTAAAATCTTATTAACTATGTTATTAAGATTTCGCCGTTCAATAATTAAACTTGATTCGGGAATTTACATAGAAGTATAATTACAAGAACAATGATAGATGCCTAACTAAGGTAGGAATTGAGGCAAATTACATATACAAAGGCTTAGTTTTATTCCATGTACACACACGTCCAATTGCTTCCAATAAGACTATGTCAACCTGCCTGCCACAACTTTCCAACAACTTCCACTGCATGTTTATAGTATTGTTATTATTTTGGTCAGTCCATGTCAATAATAATAATAAAAGAAAGCCAAATCAAATAAGCATACATAGTCTTAAAACATGCATAATAATATATTCATGGATCACATACCATATATGAATGTGCATTAATGGCATTGTTTTCAACTGCCCAACCAATCCCCGATGGAGGAGAGAGAGTCAAACACGCGACATCCTTGATGAATGCTTTAACTAATATATATATCCTCAATGTCGAAGACTAGTTGGTCGGGTGGCCAACACTTCACAAGTCCTCCTTCCATCCGGATTCGAGTCTGACACCACAATTCTACCTTTGTGCAATTGTGTGTGGGAGATTTGTGAGTCCGTGCTTTAGTTTGAATTGTAACATTTCCCTTCACCTGACCTGTTCAGGTCCGCTGGGTACCCCTGAGAGATAGAGGCCAATGGACTGGATCCACTTACCCTTATAATATATATATATATATATATATATATATATATATATATATATATATATGTACCCTCAATATTTGAATGCCAGAACAAACTGAAAGAAGCCAGATCATGCATACCTAATCACTCATGTTCATGTTCATCAGTCCTTGTCAACGTGTTAGGTTTCTCAAGATACTAACCGAATTGGCTTCTTTCGTTATTTCCTTTATTATTTTAAGCTATTAGTATTTGTATTCTTTGACTCATATTGTGCGATGCGACATATTTTTGAAAATTTTAGTAACATTTCGTCACTAGTTATTAACAAGTGATATAAGTTTTACGTTCCATAAAACAATCTTTTATTTGTCACGTAATGCCGATAATTAAGAAGTCTCTCCATAAAAGATAGAAATATATATAACCCCCCCCCCCCCCAAAACACCCAACGTGAAGATCCTTGTAGGCCATCAAGATTAGATCATCGGAACGTCTATCTTCCTAAGTGGTAAGGGGATTCCATTTTTCATTAGACTAAGGCTCCGTTTGGTCCTTAGAAAATTTGACGGAAAGAAAAGTTGAAGGAAAAAAAGTGTGAAGGAAAAAAAAATTGTGAGAAAATGAGTTTTTTTCTCTAGTTTGGATTGAGGAAAAAATACAAGAATTTGGATGAGAAATTTAAATATTGATGAGCTACTTGAATCATGTTGATGTCATCTAAGTGATGCAAGGTTGGAAAAGGTTAGGAATTTTCTTCAAACTTTCTTCATAATTTTATAAGGAAAATTTAATCACTTCTTTCTAACAATTTTTCTACCTAATTTTCCTCCATATTTTTTTTCTTTGTGATTTTTTCTAAACCAAACACAAGAAAAAAAGTAACTTTTCCAAAAAAATTTCTTTCCATCAAATTTTTCAAGGTTCAAACAAAGCCTAAATCATTGGAATTTAAAAAAGGCCTAGCAAGACAAACAAAAGTGAAGCTATTTAACATCCACGGGTGGTGAAGGAAGCAAATCTCGTTCAAATAGAAGTGTTCATCGGTCCAAATTTGGATTGGATTGAAACAGACTAGGTTGGATTGAAGACCGATTAAAGGAAAAAGGACAGATTGATGACTAGATCGAATAAGAACCGAACCGGATCAGGACCGAACCAAAAAAACTGAATTGTTTTTCAAGTGCAATTGGAACAAAGCTTATTGGACTCAATTAATTTTGACCAAAATCATGCTATTGTTGATTTTGTTTGCTAATTCTAAAGAGCATGAGCTGGCATTTGACAGTAGTCTTTGACCCAAAAAAATCAAAATAAAGTCTCAAATCATAACAAATTAAAAATCGAAGACCAAAAATGTTATACCACAAATTGTAAAATATAAAAGTGTACAGAGGAATTATAGAAATCTGAGTTTGGACTAATGAAAAGTGATGTGACTGACCATGCGATGGAACCAAAGGAGCAAATCAATAACTGATTTTTATTTTATTTTTTAAAAAAACTAGTCAATCCTGGGTTCGGAGCGGGTGGACTGGACCGAACTGTACCAACCTCAATCCACTTCAACAAACTTCAACCAACTTCTACTATTTTAACAAGTTCAATTTATCACATAAAAACATTAAAGCCCACCTCAACCTATTTCAATCCATTTCAGCCAATTTCAACCTATTTCAGCCAACTTCAACCTATTTCAACCTACTTCACCCTTTTATCTACCTTAATTTACTCACAAAAAGAACATACCCTTAATATACGGCACTCTCTTGGCAAAAATGCCTTTCCTTTTTGTAGATATCTAGTGACTAAAATTTTGTATGTTTGAAACAAAAAATTTAGAGATTCTTTCCTAAACATTAGCTTAAATTTATAAATTTTTGTAATATGTAACTTCCAGAAGACTACTCACTGACATGGTAGCTAAAAATGCTGAACTCTCTCATGTTTTTGAACACAAGATTTATGGCATAGATGTTATATAGGCATCCACTCACCAAACTTTCCCATCACCGGGGGGGGGGGAAGAACAACAGAGGGCTGTCCAATAGTTAATTCAAAATGAACCCACATGTGAGGTCATTGTCACCAGCCATAGCAAATGTATTTCACATGAGACATGGGTACAGATTTTCTTCATAGGGTACATGGGTTGAGATTTTATTTGATAGCACGGGAAAGGCCAAATCAAGGCATCCCTTTAGCAAAATTTACAAGCTTCTACAACGTTCTATTATTGATCCACATCTAATCCTTGCACATGATCCCTAGAAAACGCTTTGTACAACGTCCATAGGAACTCCCATGATTTGAGAAGAATCCAGTGAAACATTCTTCGCGATTCATCTCAAACCTCACATGTTTGGGTTCACTCTTCGCTCGCAAGTAATGAGTATCTCACGGTGTCATTAGCCATTTAGTGCGAAAAAGGAGATGATCTGTTTGTGACAAAAATCAGATTTATCTACCCACAAAATTGCACCTTGAGTTCAGAATACTCCAAAGTTGGAGGTAGTAGTAGACCTTTGTGAAATAGGCATAGATTGTTGCTGTAGATTGGAAAAGCATCCTTGATTGCTGACAATTGAAGGGCTTGAAAACCACTGCGAGGAGTCGAATCCTTGAGCTAATTCTACAAGCATACTCTGGAGTTCCTCCATGCTACAACATTTCTCCTGCAATTGATAACATAACACCGTTGTGAGTAAATTAAGCTATAACAGTGGACACTTGCCACTGTAAGTAACACACATTTGAAACTGCAAACTTGGTAACAACATCATTGACAATGACAACGTCAATCCCTACTCCCCATGGCTGCAGGGAGGAGAAGATGTGAAGTGCCTCATCAGCTCCATCTAAAGCGAGCTCTCAGAGAAATAAATGAAACAAATCCCTCACAGTACGATTACTTCTGTTGAACTTGATTTTTCTTCAAAGTAAATTCACTAAGTATGCAAGAGGATTCAAACCACCAAGCTGGAAAACATAAGCGGACTATAACTCTGTAACTTGACAGCACACACAACAGAACAGAAGAGGCAAAGAGAAAGCTATCATATCATCTCCATTATTTCCCAAATTTTAATATTACAGCAACAGAAGGAGAATGGAGGATCCATACTAGTACTTTTAAAGAAATGCCCATGACCCCAAAACCCTTGTTCCTACACTTATATCTTCCCTAGTCTGATCTATTTCAAGTCCTGATTACTCAGATGCAAGTATGCAACACTGATTTAAGCAAAGTAGGTCTACCATATCCCTCCCAACAAGTTGAGATGTTTTAATAAACAGACCGTAAACTCACAGGGTGCAAGTGAATGAAATAGGAAATGCAAGTGAAAATTAGAAAGAAACATCATTTTAAAACCATCCCTTACAACATATCATTGCAAAAAAAAGACTACATAATGCCCCAAATGGATGAGGAAAACAATTTTGTTATTGTAATACTTGCATGCTAGATCAAGTCAGACACTCAGAACCCTGCATATCATTGTAATACTTGCATTACCTCTTCCCTGACTTGTCTCATAAGTGACAACATTTCTTGCATGAAGTCACAGAAACCCTGCATGCATCAGAAATGTCACTCATGAGTAACACATATCACACACCAAACAACTTGAAATGCCAAGACTTCAGCACAGCAACTCTGTAAGAAATACTCACCTCATCCTCCTCTTCAGTGGGATCATACATGCCTGCATCATACACAGCCCTCTTCCTTGCATCCGACAAAACTGCATCTCATAACAGTCGTGTCAAATCATAGGTCGTTAATACTCAAATGTTTGCAGGGCCATTAGTACTTACACTATCCACTTACACAATCTCAATTACCATTAGTGCTTATGCTTCTCTCAGCCAATTGCCACTAACTCAGACTCGATTGAGCACTTGTCCAGGGTAAACCTGGAAAAATTAACACAAACCCAACACGAAAGCCTGAAATTTCACCTAACTTAACTCAGAATAAGAACCAATTTTGACCCAAATTTAGAATTAACTCAAACCTGAATTGCCCCCAACCACGGTTTTATGGGATAACAGGATGGTCAAAATGTCTCAACTCTACCAAGAAGATTCTAGGCCACATGGAAATAGTCATATACATGAATGACCTGACTCACAATATGATCAAGGCAACATTGATCTGATGCGATCACGAATCACCCTACCCACTTTCAAATGTTACATTATCAAGAAGTGAATAACCCAGAGGTTTGGGAAATATGTAAATATGTTGCCAAAATTCTGAATACACTAGATAAACTCAAACATAGCTAGACTAATGCAACAAAAACATAGGGTGGGGGGGGGGGGACCCCGAGAATCCAATCTCAACAACCGTTCTCACAGATGAAGTTCAAGGTGTCACTCGACCATGTAAGAATTTTGCATGAGCCACAGCAAATAAATTTCCTAAGTTACAAAGAATCAATTAAGAATGATAGGGTCCCGTTTGCTTACCTGAATAGGCCTCCTGGATTCTCTGAAATTTGCGCTTAGCCTCACCAAGTAATGAAGGAGTTCTTGCCCACTTATCAGGATGCCATTGCTGAAAAAACCAACACAACCCCATTGTTAAAATCATAATTCAAAACCATAATTGACAATCATAATTCCTAATTCGAAACACAACCCAAAATCAACCCAAAATCATGCATCATCTCATTGCCACCCCCCACCCAACGCAACCCAACCCCATCTTTTGAAATCTGCGTAATTTTGCAGAATCAACACAAACCCATCATTACAATCATAATTCAAAACCATAATTGACAATCATTATTCCAAATTCCAACCACAACCCAGAAGCATGCACCATCTCATTTACGACCCCAACCCATCTCAACCCAACCCCAACCCATATTTTGATCAGTCTACAAGCTTCTAGAACTTACCATTGCAAGTTTGCGGTAAGCTCGACGAATTTCATCAATGGAAGCGTTCCTACTCACACCCAGTATCGCATAGTACGACTCAGACCCAAATTGAGCCTCCATATCCTCCCAAATGCGACACCGTATGAATCTAGCTTCAACGCTTCAAGGATTCAAATCTCCAGCTTCTGGGTTCGCGTGGATTGCATGGAGGAGAGTATATATAAGCGAGAAATAGGAAGGTATGAGTGTGGAGATAAAATCTAGGAGAAGGAATGGCGGTTGTTAATTTGGGTGGCGAGGAAGCTAGAAAATGTCTAATTGACTAAACTAGAAACTTCCGGAAGCATGAGAATCATACGTGGCAGTCTACTTTAGATATTTTGTCCAGCAAGATATTTTGCAAGAGGCTTCTCGCGCTTTGTGAAAATGCGTGTCGGTCACGCTGATAGATACAATTCAGTTTGAGACCATCTTATAAAAAGTTACTACGAGACAAATAATTTTTGTAAGGAATAAATTTTATAAAATTTTACAGTGATTCATAATATATTTTCGGGTAA
Organism: Selenicereus undatus; assembly: GCA_017589665.1. NCBI lineage: Eukaryota > Viridiplantae > Streptophyta > Magnoliopsida > Caryophyllales > Cactaceae > Selenicereus > Selenicereus undatus. The sequence goes on along the minus strand of JACYFF010003369.1, from coordinate 85,954,016 downwards.
GTTTAGTAAATGAGTTATTCAGTTTGAATTTGGATTGAGTTAAACTCAATTTGAGTTATACTGAGATTGATTAATTACGGTTTTGGTTAAGTTTGATTTGGATTAAGTTCGAGTTGGTGAATTCGGTTTGGGTTCGGTTTAGCAGTTCAGGTGACGTTTGGATCAAGTCAACTTCTGATCAAACTCGTTCGAGTCGATGTGGGTGTGAGTTTGATCAATGTCGGTTCGGGTAGGTTTCGGTTAGGGGTTTGGGTCAATTTTGGATCGGGTAGAGATCGGATTTGATTACTTTCGGGTCTACTTATATTCCAATTGAGTTAGTTTATATGTGATATGAGTTTGATATCTTAAACAACCACACAAACTATAAAATTTTGGACCAATTAGGAGGTTATATGGCCATGAATTTCAATTGGCTCACTTTTTAATCTCCTTCTAGTTCATCCAAAATTATTTTGAGTCAGTTTTTAATCTTGCATCCAAACAAACTCATAGTAATTTGAATTTTACGCTGGGTACAACCTTTTAATTCATTCAAGGCTTAGTTTCAGTTGCGTCACTCTCAATGCATCACATAGGGGAGTGAGCAATCAAATAGATGAACAAATAGTGTTATAAATCCCTTCTCCCCAACCATCAAATCAAAGTTTTTTTTTTTTTTAAAGGAATCGAAGAGTTGTATCTAATCAACATAAACCATATAATAACTTTTATTGCTTGATTCTATATTTCCTTTTTTTTTTTTACTCAAATGAGTTAAGTTCTTATTAAATAATTTCCTTCCAAAATTGCAAATGCAATATTTCATATGTTCAAAGTAAGGTTTTGTCATCTACTTTTGCATTTCGCATCCTAAATATCAAGTGAAGTTGTGTGCAGCTATCATCATCCCTCCCAACATTAAGTTTGAATTAGATCGGGTTAGAATCAGGTCGAGTCAAACTCGGATTCAGGTCTATTTGGGTTTGGGTCATTCGTATTCGGGTTGGATCAGTTCGTGTATAAATTGTTTGGGTTTCATTCGGTTCGGATTATTTCAGGTTCGTAGATTAGATCAATAAGATTCGAATAAGTTCGGATTCAGTTCGAGTCATTTTGTGTTTCGGGTCAATAAAGTTTTAGGTCACTTCAATTTGAGGTTTTGGGTCGAGATCACTTCAACTCTTTTCGGTCATTCAGTTCGGGTCGTTCAGATCAGGTCAATTTTGTCATGTCTATTTTTAAATAACTTTTTAATTCAAAAGTGACTAATATTTTATTTTAGTGATTACTATGTTTACAGTCACTAATAAATGATGTATAAATTGCCTCATAGCCATTAAAAGTTACCATAAATATATATATATATATATATATATATATATATATATATTATAATATATCTTATGTTAAACGGTCTCACACAAAACTTATTCGGTAATAAGCCTCTGTTTTCCTTTTTTTTTCCTTTTAATTTTTGTAGCGATATTTATTTGTGGCAAGGAAAATTGAAGATATTTTGAGTAAATTAATGATTAAAATACAGAGATGGAAGAAAGGCATAGAAGGAAAGCCGTGTGGGATACTTCATAATTGCCACGTGGTAAACAATAGTTATTACATTATGTGCTTGATTACCACTCGTTGTGGCAAGAAATAAGAAATAAGAAATTAAAAAAATAAAAATAAAAAATAAAAAATAAAAAATTGAAAAAAATTAAAAAATTAAAGATTAAAAACTTAAAAAATAAAAAATAAAAAATAAGAAATAAGAAAGAAGAAATAAAAAAAAATAGAAAATAAAAATAAAAATAAAAAATAAATAAAAAATAAAAAATAAAAAACAAAAAACAAAAAATAGAAATTAAAAAATAAAAAATAAAAAATAAAAAACAAAAAATAGAAATTAAAAAATACAAAATAAAAATAAAAAATACAAAATAAAAAAGTAAAACCAAAAAAAATGAAAAATGAAAAATAAAAAACTAAAAATCAAAAATTAAAAATCAAAAAAATAAAAAATAAAAAATAACAAACAAAAATTTCACAAAATTTGGATAACTTCATAAATTATTACACATTAATTACATTCTTATTATTTTAACCCATTTCAACCCACCACATAAAAAATATACCAACTTCAACCAACATCAACCCAGTTTAGCTTAATTCAACCTATTTCAACTCACTTCCAAAAAAAAAATACCAATTTCAACCTAGCTTAACCTTCCTTAACCTACTTCAACCTACTTCACCCTTTTACCCACGAAAACAACAGGCCCTAAATCTCACATGATACTTTACAAATTATTAAAATTATGAAAGGGGTGGGTTGAAATTGGTTGAAGTGGGTTGAAGTTGGTATTTTTTTTCCAAGTGGGTTGAAGCAGGTTGAAGTGGGTAAAAATAAATTGACCCACGAAAAGAACAGGCCCGTTGTGTACCAGTTCGCATGCTAATAATTCAAATTTTGTTAGATTTTAATGTCAATAATCCAACTTTCAGAATTACCTTTCAACATTTTATACTTTGGGTCTATTTATTTTAAATAATCGAATGTTTAGAAAAATTAATCAATAATGAGTTGAAATAGAGGTGTTGTTATATAATTTTTTAAAAATAAAGTTTATAGAAAAGTATTCACATATATGTACTCGAGGCAAGTAATATTAATTTTTATGATCCTAACCTTTTCGATTTAATTCTTTAGTACCCTACTCCTAACACGTATGCATTTTGCTCTCTCTACATTATTTTACCCTTCTTTATATACACACCTAAACTAGACATGTTAAAAGTGATTAATTAAGATTGGTACATAAATTGGGTATCAAAGTTATAAAAAAAGTTTAAAAGATTCAACTTTTTCGCGAACATTTTTATTAAAATAAATTATTTGTGACTTTTTTTAAACACAAGATTAATTCTTATTATCGAACTAAAAATGCAATCTAAGTGTATCATTCTAGAGTTGATATATATACTTCTATTCCTACTCTCCCATGATTTTTCTTTTTTGGGGGGAGGGGTCCACTCAGCTAGACAACCTAGACTTGACAACACTGACATGTGATATGAAATCTGAATCGAATGACCCGAACCTATACACAACTTGATATCCTAAATATGTTCACCCGAAATCAGACTCGAAACCTGAATTAATCCGAACTGAACCATACACGACTTAAAATTTTCTACAAAGTTGCTTGTTTTTGTATGACAAACGTATTGGACCAAAAATTGATTGATCAAAAATCGATCCGAACCGAAATTCACTTGATCCAAATCAACCATCTTGAAATGTCACTTAACCCGAAATATAACTCAATCGAATCCAAACTTAGTCTGATCCGTATCCAAACTGAATAATCCATTTACTAGATTGAGACTCTAACTCTCTTAACTTCTTTCGATTTTCCACACAACAATAATAAAAGCAAAAAAGCCAGAACACCCTTCTGTTTTTCCCCTTGCAGCCTTTTCAGACTATTTTATTTGTAATAATAAGCTTCTAAATCTATATATATTTTTAAGGCCTGTTCTTTTCGTTGATAAATTAAAATTGATCTGAGTGTCCATAATTCATACTTTATCTAATGTCTACCAATTGATGTGGAATATTTGATCAAAAACATCAATTGATGTGGAATATGCAGTGCTAGTGGAGCTGTCCAGTATCGATATTTTAAGAAGAGACACTTTTCTCATTTGATGAGTGAACGAAAAGGGGACGGCTATTAATTATTAATGTTAATAGAAGATTCTTCTCACTTCTTCTGATGCGACTCACTTAATTGGATATACATGAAGCAACTTATCCGGGGTGCTACAACATTTGAGCAGTATTTATGAAAAGATAGGAGAAACTTGACTCAAAGAGGTAGATTATTGTCTATTTTGTTTACAAATAATTAAAAAAGTCCCTTTTTATGCATAGAGAAATATATAAAAGTTGACAGATGTGAGATTTGAACTTTAATATTTGAGAATAATTTTTGAAAACTTTAATATATAATTGAGCTAATTGACATTTATAAGAAGTTAGTGCTTTAATTTCTTACTATAAATTGTAATGTATTTAAAAGGATTTGAATATGTGGATATAGTATGGGAGTATATATACAAAAAAAGAAAAGAAAAGAAAAGAAAGAAAAGGGTGGATGGTAATTTATTTTCTTTTTCTTTATGATTCCTTAGGCCCAAGAAGAATAATACCGAGTATTAGCGAAAGGGATAGATATACTTCCTATTCTTTTTGTTGGTAAATTGGGGTGGGTAAATTGGTGAAGTGAGTTGAAATAGGTTGAGATAGGTTGAAGTAGGTTGAAGTGAGTTGAACTAGGTTGAAGTGGGTTGAATTTTTTTATGTGATAAATTAAATTTGGTTAAAATAATGAAAGTGAGTTGAACTAGGTTGAAATGGATTGAAGTAGGTTGAAGTGGATTGAAATTGATAGTTAAAATTGACCCACGAAAAGAACATGTCCTTATGCAAGTAGCTCTTTTCAAAGAAAAATGCTCCTTTTTAAAATTAAACTTGAGAACCCTCCAATTCTGAGTTTGACTCTTATAATTTTTTTTAATAATTAATTGGTGACAAGTAAAAAGAGTAGGTACGCAGTTGCTAATCAAAATTCCTATCATATGATAATTAAAGTTCTATCACCCTAAACTAATAACAAATAATATCTAAGAATGTGACTCTGAAATGACATCCAATAATCGGAAAAAAAAAAAACTTTAATAAGGTACCTCATAGTCTCAATACTTATACTGTAAATTCAGATCTATAGACCCACTAAGATAATGCGATTTCGGCGACAAAAACCTTTTTTTTAAAAAAAACAAGACCATTGAATATAGAGAGTAGATTTTGAAAACCTTTTTTGATAATCCGAGTATATAGATTCGAGTCTATCATATAATTTACATTGTGGTGATCTTGAAAATACGACACATTGACTAGCTACTAGACTATCCGATTTGGTAGTTTATTAATAAACAAAGGAATTGAAAACCCGTCCAAGACGGTGCAAAAGCATCAATGGTGGGACCAAAATTTATGGACCGTCCACATACAATGCCAGTGTAATTGCAATTTCGTCATCGGATCACCCAAAACAAAGTGCACTTATTCTCCTCCTCCTCCTTCAATAATCAACCCACCTTTTGAAACAAATCCTTGTCATTCCACCTTGGCCTACCCTTTTTAACACAAAAAAATATAAAAATAAAGCCAAAAAAAATAAAACTACCTAACTAGTAAGCCTCAAGGAAACCCCCCACTTTCTACATCCTACGCCAACCTAATAAATAGTCTCCTCTTTAATTCCCCCTTTACGTAATCTCAACGCTTTAATCCAACCACCTCAATTTCATCAATCTTTTTTTGAGTTCATCCCAAATCACATCTCTTCACAAAACATGTCAGTACCAAAACTATCACTTTCATGCTGCTTCTTGTTGTTGCTACTGGTGGTAGTGTTTTTGGTAGCTCCAATTCATGGGCTTGAGGGGTCTAGGAAGCTTGATGAAGCCGGGTTGCCCGCCGGATCCACCGACCCGAGTATCAAGTGCGGTGGGTGTTCCCCGTGTGACGCCACCTGCTACCTGAGCCCGCCACCACCGCCGCCACAAGTTGATCTTCCTCCTCCTCCGCCGCCGCCTCCGCACAAGAAGCCGCCGAAAACAAGGTACTGCCCGCCACCACCTTATTCCCCCGGTTTCATCTACACCGGCGCCCTGCCCGGCAGCCTCTACCCGGTTGATCAGAATTATTCCGGGTCGACCCGGATTTTTTCAAGCTCTGTTTTCCCACCTTTGGGGTATGGATTGTTCAGCCTCTTGATCATGTGGTTATAACACTCTTCCCAATATATGATGATCATATCTTCCAGATACTCAAGAAAAGCACAAGATATCGATGTTGATGTATGTAGATCACACCGGAGAAAGTGATTTGCGTTTGTGATTAATACTTTTGTAATAAGGGAAACTTAGAATTTTTAGTTATATATGTGGGTTCTGAATTGATCAAATGATCAAGGTTTAGAATTAAGAATTATGGTGATTGTTCTGTCCAGTTAATTAATTAGTTGTTTGAGAATTCAAGCAATTGAGAATTCGAGATTGTACCCATTGTGATGCTTGGATCAAGCTTTGGAGTAGTCACTGGTACAGTACTGTATTAATCACTGTTTCATTGGAAATAGACAGTTGTGATTATACTTTTCAACAACCTCAGTTTGTGCACATCCATTTTGTGTCCACATTCCTCTTTTCGTATGCCAAATCTACATAGAAATTCACACCTATATTTCAAAATTTGCAAGCCCAAACTTCATCTTTTGATACTTTAGGAGTTATCCTACTGTATCAAACCGTGCAATATGATTTTTGTGAACATGGACTTTGTGTTCTTATTTGCAAATTACCATAACTGAGAAAATATGAGATAACACCGCTGATCTTGTAGACAAGGTTTTGAATACTTATCTTTTCATTTTTTTCCAGGTGCAGATGCGCCCAAATTTTAATGTGGTGAGATTCGAATTAAGATTTTTGACGACAACTTTCAAAACTTTACAATGTACTTGTTCGTTTGTTAACAGAGTTTATATTCTATTTTGTTCCCTTATCAATCTACCTACTAGTTGCTTTAAGTAACAATTTTTTCTTTCGATAAGGTTAGTAGCATTAATCAAAAGACTTAGGTTGTCTCCTCGTATGATATGTCCTGTTATAGGGACTATATCATTCGTATTATGATATAGTATATCCTTCACTTTTTAAAACGGATAATTAAGTTTTTTGTGATATTTTTAATATTTGTTTCAATGAATTCAGTCATAGTTCTTCGATTAAGATTAGACAGAAAACAATATGATATCACAATGATGATAGAATTTGGTTTAAGATATGATATACACAAAATTATATTAGTTTTAACCATTAAACTGAGCCATTATTGGCCAATTTTATACATTTTTTTTTTGTCTAGCTGCAGGATAATTACTATAGTTGTAAATAACATGACTGATTGATCAAGAAAATATGCTCCTTTCTCTTTCCCTCCTAGAACAAGGGAAATAGCACTTTTGAAAAAAAAGAAAAAGAAAAACCGAAGGCGAGAAGGCGTAAGAAGTAAGGCACAGCATAGTTCGGTTATAGGGTCTACATCTCTCACTCTCATAGCTAACTTCATCACATGGGTCGTTGGACCCTATTATTGACCACAGTTAAGTCCACCTAAATGTAGGCCTTATCTTATTATAATTAAAGGAGGAGAAAATTGCAAAGCATTTTACTCTTATATCAAAAATCAATAAATATCTTGATCATTAAAAAATACAATCTTTTTTTGATCGGAAAAGAGAGGGGGTCACTCTATATTAGAATTGAGAAAAAGGTACGTACATGTCCTCAAACGCCATCTCAGCTATGCAGTCAAGGACCTTCGTTTCCCAAATTCTAAGACAAAAACTATAGGGTTGTAGATGAACAAGATCATGTGCAATTCGATTACCCCCTCTTTTAACCAAAGACAATAAACAAAAACGGAAAGAACAAGCAATAGATAAAATATCCTTGACAATAAATCCCGCGAAGGAGTCCTGGATTTTATTCCTCCCCAAAGCTTGGATAAGAGGGAGGCAATCTCGTCCCACCACGACGTTGTCGAAGCCTGCTTCCAACGCTTGTCGCATTCCCAATAGACACGCTAATGCCTCTTCCACCACTGGCTCAGTGAAGCCGTGGCCTTGTTCCGTTCCGGCCAACATCACGTCCCCCAGAGAGTCTGTAATAACGAAGCCTCTGCCCCAGCTTGTTTCCCCGAGCTTCCCCCCATCAAAGTTCAACTTATATAGACCCGACGTAGGAGGGCTCCACTTCATAGGGTGGGGAGCCGCAGCTGGGTCCACCCTTGTTTGTAATTCTCGATAGCTCCTGACAAACTCGATAGCTCTCTTGCCTAGGGACTGTAGGTTACGGTCTGGGCTAAGAAAGACAAAGCGGTTTCGTGCGTTCCAAATCTCCTAAAGAATAGCAAGGAAGTCCCCCAACCTGTCTGAGTCCACAATCGTGGAAGTTGTCGCTATGCAGTCCTCGTTACGGAACTTCGAATCCCAAATGCCATTGCTCATTTGGCTCCCTTCCCATACTTGGACTGCCAGGGGACATTCTAGCAACACATGTGTATCACTTTCCTCATGGTGTCCGCAGATGGAATAGTTCATGCTCCAGGAAGGTAAGCGCCGAGCTAGCTTGGAGTTCGTTGGCAGAATCCCCTTACAAATTCTTTATGCAAACAGTTTAATCCGGGGGTGCCGACATAGGTCCCAAAGCATTTTCCATACTGTCTGCCGAAGACCCGATGTTCCCTCATCACCCAGAAGCTTCTCCTTCATGATCATATGATATGCCGAGCGAACCGTAAAGGACACATCCGGACAACAGTGCCATATTAGTTTATCATTGGGCCAAGAGGCACACAAGGGCACATCCAATATCATCTCAGCATCAAGGGGCAGGAAGTAGGCTTTGACAAGACTCACATGCCAATATGCATTTTCAAAGTCAATAAGTTCACACACACGCATATTAGGGAAGTGGCTAGGTTTAGGCGTGATTACCCTGAAAGTTGTTGGTCTAGGTATCCAACGACTGTTCCATACCTCAATAGATTGCCCATTGCCAACCGGCCATCTAGTCCCTTTAACGATAATGTCCCGCACCCCCAATATGCTACGCCATGTATAGCTCAGTTTGGAGCCAAGGGTAGCCTTGAAGATATCTCCAGACACAAAATACTTGGCACGCAACAGCTGAGCTACCAGAGACTCTGGGTTCCTCACTAACCTCCAAAACTGTTAGCGAGTAATGCCTCATTGAAAAGAGTCATATCCCTGAACCCGATCCCACCATCCTCCTTCTTCATGCAAAGTTTCGATGCACTGAGCCAGTGAACCTTCCCCCCCTTGTGTCCCCACCAAATTTGATTTATAGCGGCCTGAATGGAGTGACAAAGTTCTTGCGGGAACCTGAAGATACTCATAGAGTAAGTCGGGATAGCTTGAGTTACAACTTTGATCAGCACTTCCCGTCCTGCCCACGAGGCTAGTTGTCCCATCCAACCCGACATTTTGCTCTTGATCCTGTACATGAGGAAGAGAAAGGGCTTCTTTTTTGACCTACCCACAATCGTTGGCAACCCAAGATGCTTATAGTGGGACAAAACCTCTCTTATATCGAGAGCTAAGGTAATAGCCACCCTTCTTGCATGAGGAACAACCTTATTGAAAGATACATCCGTCTTATCAAAGTTCACGCTCTGCCTCATAGACTTGAAGGATTCGTTTAACCATTCTAGCTTGATTCAGATTAGCTCCACAGAAGATAATAGTATCATCCATAAACATTAAATGGGAGATTTTTGGGGTGTTATTACAAATACGGTATCCGAATAAAAACGCTTGTGCCACATCCCATTTGAATAATCCATGAAGGCCCTCCGAGCAGAATAGGAATAAGAAAGGGGAGATGGGATCCCCTTATCGTAACCCTCTACTGGGAATAATGTGTCCACGTGGCACCCCATATACTAAGAAAGAGAAAGATGTAGACCAAACAGTGCATCATGAGATCCACCCACTGTCCTCTAAAGCCCATCTTGAGCATGATTGTGTTCAGGAAAGGCCATTCTACTCGGTCGTAAGCCTTTGACATATCAAGGTTAATTGCCATGGCCCCGTTAACGCTGTCATCACCTTTCATCGAGTTGAAAATATCCAAGGCTATCAAAATATTATCTGTGATTAGACGTCCTTGCGTGAAAGCACTTTGAGTATTCGAAATGATATGCGAAAGCCACGGTTTTAAACGGTTGCATAAAACTTTTGTCACTAGTTTGTAAGCCACGTTACATAGACTGATTGGGCAGTACTCTAAAATTGAATCAGGATGACGCCTATTCGGGATCAAAGCCACGAACGTGTGGTTAAGCATTGGGGGAATCGAATGTCCATTCAAAATAGCAAGAACAACCTTCGAAACATTATCCCCAACTATATTCCAGAATTTTGATAGAAATATGGATTCACACCGTCAGGCCCTGGTGTCTTGTGCGGGTGCATTTGTTTCAACACTGACTCAACCTCCATCTTCGCATATGGTTTACGAAGTGCATCGTTCATCTCGTCTGTGATCCGCGGTTCCACACAATCTAATACCTCTTCCATAGCTAACACAGGTCTCGTCGTGAACAGTTATGAGAAGTAGTCAACAATAATATCCTGTACTTCCTCTTGTTTAGTGTGCTTGATTCCCTGCTCATCTACTAAGTGATTAATAAAGTTCCTAGCCCTGCGCATGTTAGCTCTCGAATGGAACCACCGAGTATTTGAATCACCATATTTCAAGTAGTCTGACCTTGCACACTGCCACCACATAATTTCTTTCTTTTCCTACATTCTCTGATCTGCTGTAGCACTTGTTTACGGCCCAAGGCATTGGATAGGGTCTTCAACCTTTGTTCTAGCTGAGAAATTTCTCTACCTACATGCCCGAAAATCTCCTGATTCCATCGTTGAAGTTGCTTGGCACAAGCATCAATTCTCTCAATCAGGTTGTCCACTTCGTCAGGCTTAGTCTTGGAGGTCCATGCAGAAGAGACTTCCTCCCGGCATGAAGGGTTGGTGCTCTACATGTTTTCAAACTAAAAACGTCGCTTCTTATTACAACCTTTAGAAGCCCTTGATTTGCAATTCAGGTAAATAGGCAGATGATCCGAGAGATCAAAATCAACATGTATTACTGCTGCATCTAGGAAGACAAGGGACCGCTCTGTGTCCGCACATAAGCGGTCAAGGCGCTCTTCGAATATAACACCATTACCCTTGTAGTTGCTCCAAGTGAACTCATAGCCATGGAACCCCAAGTCATATAATCCATGATTAATAAAATCATTCCGGAACTCGTCCAAATCTGAGAGTGGTTTAGGAGGGCCCCCTTTCTTCTCCGAATTGTAGAAAATCTCATTCATGTCTCCCCCAACCAGCCATGACAGATTAGAGTGAGTGCTGAGGTCGGTTATCAATTGTTCCGTATGCCATTTGTTTTGTGACTTCGACCAATCATAAATACCCGTAAATCTCCACTTAGGTTCGTCATCTACCCATTGAACCGTGGTATCCATATGGTTAGAAGAAGATGACTGTAGTTGAAGGTGAACTCTATGGTCCCATAATAGTGCAAGGACCCTAGCCCAACCGCGAACATCTACGAAAACACTCGCAAAGTCCCCAAATCGAGGTAGCACCACTTCCATCTCCTGTTTGCTACGTTTGGTCTCCGAAAGGAAGATCACCTTGGGCGACACTCTTCGGAGAAAACCGCGGAGATCAGAAACTGTCCGAGGATCGCCCAACCCCCGACAGTTCTGGCAAAGGATACTCATTGTACGTCGTCAACATACAGAGAAACTATGAGAATATCATTTCCCTTATGTTTCACATAAAGAATGGTCTCATACAAGCTTCTTTCAAAACCCAACTTCAATAAATAATCATTAATTCTGCTATACCAGGCTCTAGGTGCCTGTTTAAGGCTGTAAAGAGCCTTCTTTAGCTTGTAGACCTTGTTCTATTCTCCTTGCACAACAAAACCATCAGGTTGCTCTACATATATTTCCTCCTCTAAGACACCATTCAAGAATGCGGACTTTACATCTAACTGGAAAATTTTCCAGCCCTTTTGTGATGTTGTAGCAAGCAATAATCTTATTGTTTCTAGCCTTGCAACAGGAGCAAAAGTGTCAGAATAATCAACACCAAAAATCTGAGCATACCCCTTCACAACAAGTTTGGCCTTGTATTTGTTGATGGAGCCATTTGCATTCAGTTTCGTTCTAAACACCCATTTTACTCCAATGACTTTTCTGTCTTATGGTTTATCAACGAGTATCCAGGTTTTTGTTTTTATTGATCATTGACATCTCCTCCTCCATTGCATTTCACCACTTTGAGTCTTGAAGAGCTTCTTCAGGTCCAACAGGTTCATATATTGCCACGTTGCACCTTTCATAGATTTCTGAAAGTAGCCCTCTTCCTCTAACTAGTGGATCATCTTCCACTACATCAAGCCACTGTTCAGGTTGCTGCTCTTCCTGCTTTTGTTCTTCCTCTTCAAGGACATTGTTTACTTCCTGTAAGAATCCACTAGTTTTTTGTGAATTGGAAGAATTGCTCCAATCCCACTACTCGTTCTCACAGAAGTGGACATCTCGAGTGATTATCATCTTCCTAGTTTGAGGATGATACGCTCTATAGGCTTTAGACACCGTGCTATAGCCCACAAAGATTCCCGGAAGGGCTTTTTTGTCAAGTTTGTCACGCTTGACTTGCGGAACATGGACAAAGCACAAGCAACCGAATACTTTCAAAAAGCTTAATGAAGGTTTATAACCATACCACGCTTCAAATGGAGTTTTTTTTTTCTTCCAAAGCCTTTGTTGGAAGTCGATTTTGGAGAAAGACAACAGTATTTGCTGCTTCTGCCCATAAACTCTTAGGCAAATCCTTCTCATGTAGCATGCACCTAGCCATTTCATTGACTGCTCTGTTTCTCCTCTCACTTACTCCATTTTATTGTGGAGTGTAAGGAGCTGTAAGTGGGTGCTCAATGCCTGCTTTGTCACATAACAGATTGAATTCTACTGATGTGTACTCCTTTCCATTGTCCGATCTTAAAAACTGAATTTTGCATCCACTCTGACTTTCCACCATATTCTTGAATTTCCAGAATACACCAGCAACTTCTGATTTGAACTTCAAGAAGAAAATCCAGCACATTCGCGTAAGATCATCAATGAAAAGAATATAGTAAAGGCTACCTTGTAGGGATGAAGTTCTTTGAGGTCCTGTAACATCAGTGTGAATTAGCTGTAGCTTTTGTGAAGCTCTCCATGTTGACTTAGGAAACGACCTCCTACATTGTTTACCAAATTGACAAGCACTACAATTCGGTAAATAATCAGCAAAACTCAGTAGTCCCTTCATCATATCCTTCTCTGTCAATTTTAACATTCTTTGAATATGACAATGACCCAGCCTCTTGTGCCGAATTTCAGTAACATCAGGTTTTGCAGCGTATGCTATATGTTCACCCTCTGTTGGATCAAATGAAAAACTTCTGCTTTTCATTTTTACCCGCAAAATCTTATTCCCAGGGACATCATAAATATGGCAATTTGGGTTTTCAAAGAACAACTTGAATCCTTTTTGAAGTAATTGGCCTACACTTAGTAAATTCTGATCTATCTTAGGTACATAAAGAACATCCGAAATTGTTTTTGTATCTGAACTTGTTGTAATTGCCACTGTCCCTTTTCCTTTAGCGAGGATGTATCTCCCATCTCCAATTCTGATCTTTGTAGTGAGGGGAGATTTTAACTCCTTAAAAAGAGTCTTATTATAGGTCATGTGATTTGTGCAGCTATTGTCAATAAGCCAACTCTCAGAGGTGCAAGTATTGCTTGAAAAACACTTTGCCACAAAGATGTAATCTTTATCATCTTCATGGGCAACTTGAGCATGAACTGAAGAATCTAGTTCATGCTTTTGGAGTTTTCTGCTACAAATGACATCTTCATGTCTGAGCTGATTGCACTTGCTACACTTTGCATCTGGTTGCTTCCATCACTTAAATGGTGGATGTCCTTTTTTGCCACAGTGTTGACATGGTGGATAGTTCTTCTTCATGTCGTTTCCCTTGCTTTGGGCCTGGTTGTTTGAATATATTTCACTGGTTGGTGCTCGATTCTTTTTGAAGCTTTTCTTGCCCTTCCCTGCATAATGGTGCTTTGCTAGCGACGCTCCTTCTACAGCACCATTTTGTCTCATAAGCCTTCGTTGGTCTTGAGCTTGCAGGGCATGTAATAACTCTGCCAAAGTGATCTTGGACAAATCCTTTGTGTTTTCCAAGGCACTTATTGGAGCTTCATAGCGCTCAGGCACAGTCACGAGCATCTTCTCTACAACTCGAGAGTCTGCAAATGTAGTACCTAGGAGCCTCACCCTGTTGGCAATGCTCAATAACTTATCTAAGTATTCTTTGATTGTCTCAGATTCATTCATCTTCTGCAACTCAAATTCCCTTATCAAATTGAGCAATTGCATGCCTTTGATTCTTTCATTTCCAGCATATTCATCTTTGAGATAATCCCAAACAACTTTTGCTGTTTTAAGGGACATGATTCTTGTGAAAATGGTTGTTGAAACAGTAGCAAACAGACATGCTTTTGCCTTTGACTTCTTGGTGCTTTTCTCTTTGTTGCTTTTGATCTGAGCCATGGTGGGATTGTCTTCATAATCCTCTTCAACAGCTTCCCAAGGATCCAAAGCCTCCAAGTAGGCCTTTATTCACACTGCCCAAAGCTGGTAGTTTTCTCCATCGAAAACAGGTGGAGCTATTGATGATAGGCTGGTCTGAATTCATTTTCCCTCAGTGTTTCGTTTCTTTCATAGGCCCCTTAAGAAGAGAGCTCTGATACCTCTTTGTTGAGTTTTTTAAAAAAAGAAAGAAAGAGAAAGGACTGACAATAGAGAATGAGTTGCAAGCTATGACTTATTGCATTGAAAAATAGATACCATTTTTATCATCATATTACAGCAACTTAAATATTAAAAACAAATTGTAACCTCAGATCATGGGCTAAAATCCAGCCACTACTAAAGCATGATTTCAACAAAATAACAACAGAAAAACAAATGCCTAAAAATAGAAGCACAACTAATCCTAGAAACTAGGAGTACAACTCAGAAAAGAATCTAAAAAAAATATCAGTACATTACAGCAAGTCCTGAAACAAATGTCTAACATATACATTAAAATATAAAATATATGATAAATATACTCTAAAAAATTAAAATATATGGGAGCACATATTCTTGGGGATATATAATAATTTGTCCTGTTTCCACAGCATTCTGCAATTTTTCGGACATTCTGCAATCTTTCATGCATTTCACAGAGCGTTCATTTTATAAAACCCTAACTCTGTCCCTTCAGTAAAGTGAGCTTGTGCCGCCGTTTATACTCTCTGTCTGTCCTCTCTGCTGACTTCTGAGTGCTTGAAGCTTCCTCTTAATTCTTTGGCTCTTTCAAGCGTCATTCCAAATTTGCTCCCATTTTAACTTGGATGCCGCTAATAAGTTTGTTCGTTTGCAGTAAGTTCTTGTCGAAGTCATTTCCAACCAAAGACGACTTATTTTTATGGAGATTTGAAAAAAGGTTCTCGAGAAACGCACAACATACAAGTCATGATTATGTGGAAATCCACAATATACGTCATATGTGAAGAGTTATTTTGTCTTTGCTCAATGACTTTGCAAACAATGATCTCTACACTTGAAGATTTAGTTACTCTTGAAAATGCAAATCCACAACTGGGAAACGTTATTAGAAGGAGCTTAGAAGTCTTGCAAAGCAAACATTGTTCTAGCAATCAAGCCAAAATTCAAAGTCAAGTATTCTGGTGTTGGGAAATCGGATGAATTTTCAGAATCATGTCAGGCGTTTACATGTGTCATTGAAATCTCATCGTGATGCTATTCTGAAGGTTATTGATGGGCTTGGAGAGACATGCCTACTTCGACCTTGAGTGCAATTTACAGAAAACTGAAAAGTGTGCATGGGTATACCAATATGCCTTATTTATGCCCTCCTAAAGCTGGATGGAATAGAGATCGTTTGATTATCGAATGAGGACTATGTTTTTGGAAATGATAGGCTGATTTGGTGAGTCTAATGCGCTGCCAGAGCCTTTGGCAAAAGCAATGGTTGCTACGGGTTCGAATTCTAAGTTGATGTTTGGTTATGAGGTTCTCTTGGCGACTAGATTTGTACATGTAACCTGAGGTATAAGTTCTACATAAAGAAATATTTCAGAGTCCGCACCGTTCATTCACATGAGTTTATTATAAAAATTAGGTTTTTTTTGGGGGGGGGGGGTATGATTCAAGTGCAAAAGTTAATGTAAGTTATTATCATAATTGTTAGAGATTTTATCAATGGAACCAACAAACATGCATAAATTAGATTGTGAGAATAAAATTGCCAAGATGTTGCCAATGAGCCTCCGTCCCTTGCCTAGTAGTCTAGGTACTAGATGCCTAACTAGACGTGTAGTAACTTTTATGTAGGGAGTAAGGATTGAGTCGATTGACCTCTCCTCTTACCAATTTCTCCCATCCCCCAACTGGGCTTCCCTTCCTGTTTTACACAATTAACTGCATGTTTATTTATTTATTTATTCGAAAAATCTATACTAATATAATAGCAATCATTTCAAAACCTTAAAATATCGACACGGGAGTGAATTTCAGAAATATGATTAATCTACACCGTTAAATTATTTCATCAATTTAATCCTAACCGTTAGAATAAGAATTTTTGCCATTTTTTTTTTTTTGAAAAACCCACTCCCATCTCCATAACTGTCATCCCCAACTCCTAATTTCCAAAGCATCTTAATCTATCAAAACACAGTCAGATGACAGCAACATCCCACCCCCACTTTAATTTTCAGGTTTTATGTTTCTTATTTACCCACTAAGACTCCTCTCCTAAACAACTACAATTTCCTCTTATTTTAAGAATACCAGAAAAACACAATATACAACATAAAACAATTTGATAGGGACTACACTACCGCCACATCTCTTCCACGCCCACCAAAATCTGATTTAACCACTCAAACTCCGGTACAACTACAATCTGTATTGAAATGACAATTCACGCAAAATACATCTATAAATTTAAACGCTTCTGCATGCTCCATCTTTTTGCTTCCTAATTTCTCCCATATCATATCGCATCTTCCCTTCTTTCATTAGCTCCCCTTCGACCTAAAATCTGTATTAGAATAACAAGCTTCAGTGACTCAGATAAAAACGTTCATAGCAAAGACTAAAGAATTTTTCGTGTTCGACATCACCGAGTGCACAAGAAGGCGAAGAGATTCAAGCTATGTCATCTCAGGTAATTACTAAAATCTACTTTGAACAGCCTCACATATCAGATCAAAGCACTAACATATATTCCTATATCAAAAATAACTATAACTCCATCTCATGTTCATGCATATGCTTGATGCCTATGAATTTTCAGTGTTCTATATCAAAAAGTGCACAACAAGCAGACAAGGTTCAAGCACCGTCATCTCAGGTCAATATTGAAATCTGCTTCAAATATACGGTACATACATATTTGATATATGCTTAAATCCACGAACACTGAACACCACATACCAAACTCTATAACAAAAAATGAAAAAGAAAATGCTTAAACTAACATATATAAAAACAATGAAATAAGAAAAATTAAGCAAGCTTGCAATTTTACATTTAGTCAAAATTAAAATAAAACTTATGTATGCTTTCATATAGAACATTCAACAACATTGTAGTATTATACGTTTCATATACACAAGTGAGTTTTTTCCGAATTTTTGCATACGTTCAAGACATCTACCCGCTGGTGTACGATGTTTGCGCTAATTGCAAAAAAAGTTCCCATAATGATGTACTTGCTTTAAATCTACCTTATTGTATGTGTTCAACTTCACCAAATTTGACTAAAAAAAGGCTTGTCATAATTAGCAGTTTCCTATTGTCATATACTCCTCATAATGCAATTTCATGCAGATGTTCATTGTGTAATTTACTAACCTATTTAAAATTATAGGCATGTCTTCATAGTTCTCTTGAGGGATCATCCAGGTTATAGAAGGTTTATCATTCTCCACGAGGATGCACAAGTTCTACATGCAACCACGACCGAGTTGGAAGCATATGCATCATTGGTACTATACTTTCATCACTTCTATACCATTTGTTGCGTGATTACTTATCACTAATAGTCGCACATTTACATTTTCCTCAGCCATATGGTGACCTTTCATTGTACGCTATTCTAAAAGATTATCTCGACAAACCATGGAAATTTATTGTTGAGCCTCCACGTGAACGATACATAGAACCACCTATCAATTTTATTACATCAGTCCACTGGGAGGAAGAAATTTTCCACTTGAAAAATTCCAATTCCAAGTATACTAACTAAACACTACGTACCCATAAACTTTGTTTGTATCAATGTTAGCAATCTAATGATTACTAACAAAAATATTTTATATACAGGTGCAAGAAGAGAAAGAGGAGTCTTCACCGTCTTACTCCACTCATTAGCTTATCATTATGTCATTTACCATGATCTTTATATAGATTACCATTTTTTGTTTTGTATGCTATTAATCTCAGTTATATTGGATTAAGTTAACAGTTTTCTGATTTTTTCAATAGCTACTTATCATCTTATTTTTTAAAGTTATATTATCAAATATGTATGTAATAATAATATTTTATAATTTTTTAAATAGTATGTATATTCTAAAGGTCATTTCATCAAACACTATGCATAGCACGAGTCTACACTACTATTAATAATCTCATCTTATTGTTATTAACAATTTTTTGATTTTTTCAATAACTACTTATTGTAACACCTGGGATTTTATCCCCCTTATTCCTCCATTTTATACTGTTAAAGAATTGAAATCACATTGGCATGCTTGCTTAGGTGCTGTTTTTATTGAAAAGAATATTCTTTCTACTTTAAGATTATATCGGGCACTACATTGAGCAACCTCCCGAATATAATTAGACTGGTGAACCTTGGGACTAGTCCTGCAATTTATTGAATCGATAAGCTCGTATTAATTATGATGTGATAAGTGGATAAGCTCGTATTAATTATGATGTGTCGAGTGGATAAGCTCGTATTAATTATGATGTGACGAGTTGATAAACTCGTATTATTGATGACGTGATGAGTGGATAGACTCATATTAATTATGATGTGATGAGTGGATGAGCTCATATTAATTATGATGTGACGAGTGAATACGCTCGTATTAATTATGATGTGATAAGTGGATAAGCTCGTATCATTGATGATGTGATAAATGGATAAACTCGTATTAATTATGACGTGACGAGGTAATTATCTAAAACAAAACAAAAAAAGGAAAAAGAAAAGAAATTATTATTATTTAAGGGACCGAAGCCCCTTCTTTGAAGGGTAGGGGGGAGGAGGAAGGGGCGCGGCGAGGGTTTGGAACCCGTGACCCCCATCGTGATTTCCCCCTCAACCCCATACCCCCATCGTGATTTCCCCCTCAACCCCAGTGGCCAGCAGAGCAAGCAAGGGTTCGCGTCTAACCCTAATATGTCCAATTAGCACAGGAGTTGGGTCCTTTAGTTTGGAACGAGGTGGACTTCCTCTTCCTCTTATTTATTGTTAATTTCAATGAAATTTATTGATTATTGATTATAGTTCATTCAGAACTTGACCTGATCATCAGTGATCGCAGGAATAAAGTTTATCAATCATTGAATGTTTATTGAAGATATATTGATTATTGCAAGTTTATGGAAAATTTATCGATCATTGAAGGTTTATTGAAAATATATTGATTATTGCAAGTTTATGGAAAGTTTAACGATCATTCAAGGTTTATTGAAAATATATTGATTATTGCAAGTTTATGAAAAGTTTATCGATCATTGACGGTTTATTGAAAATATATTGATTATTGCAAGTTTATGGAAAGTTTAT
>JACYFF010003369.1:85907448-85930275 GCA_017589665.1 Selenicereus undatus | reverse complement strand
ATTATTATTATTATTATTATTATTATTATTATTATTATTATTATTATGTGGAAAATTAATCTTTATATGTTGTGTTTATCTGCTGATTGTATATGGAATGAAATTTAGTTTTGTGTTGAAGATTGTTAATTATGGAGGGCAAGATAAGAGATTATGCCCAAGGAGCAATTGTATTAGTAATGATTTTTGAGAGGACAAAGCATGTTTTGTTGTACTTTCTTAATTGATCTCTTTTTGATGGCGCAAAGCAAGAATCAATGATTAATATGGTAACATTTTCAACCACTACTGCGAATTTCTTTTTCATGATAAAAAAAAAGGGTATATTGTTGTAGAAACGGAATGAAAAGATGCACAATTTTGGTAGCCACTAGCCATAATACTAATGAACATATTGGCCCTTTCTTTTTTTTTTTCCAATCCTCTTGCTTGCATAATAAAAGCAAAAAAAGACAGTGCAGAATGGAGGATCGGAACTCGTATGTCGGTCGATCAATTCCCTAGAGGGGTCTTTTCTCCCCCTTCCTCATCCAATTATCAGGCAGAATCCTCCTCCTCCTCCTGGCTATGTCAAAGTAAAATTTGATGGGTCACTCACTAACTCCTCAGCGGCAGGGGTACAGCATTTGGGACTGGACTTGAAGATTACTCCTAATAGGCTCAGCTCATTATGGCACTGCCCCTATATTAGTGGCAGAGGCGAGGGGAATGCGAGATGAGTTCTATGCAGCAGTTCAAGTAGGTTTCCATAATATAATTATTGAAGGCAATAATGAGATTGTTATTGAAGTATTGCAAGGAATAGCTAAAAGCCCCTGGTAGATCCAAAGTATTATTAGGGATATTCTCATTCAAAAGGAAATGGGAATTCAAATCATTGCTAAACAGGTGTTTAGAGAAGCAAATATGACGGCATATTGGCTATCCAAATTTGGACATTCAACTACTACTCCTTGTTCAACTGGTTCATGTATCTCACTTGCACTTTATACCATCTTGGCAGATGATGTAGTAGGACGTACTCTTGTGAGAAGATGCGTCTAACATGTCTTCCTTTCTAATCTTTACCATTGTAAAAAAAATAAAATATATTGGCCTGTTTTTTTGGGTCTTAGATCTATCGTTTCAGTAGAGTAGAGTTATTGTTGACCCAATGATGGATAGAGTTATCTTAGCACAGATTCTCTTCATTCACAAGACCCGAACGAGAGATCTTATTTAAAATAAATAAGTACTAAACTGCTTGAACCAATCTATATTGATATATTAATCAATAAATAATCAAGCTCCGGTCGGAAAAAATGAGCCCTGAGAGGTTGATGGTGAATATACTCCTTGCCTAGCTAGTTGCCTACGACGTGAGTGAGAAAAAAAAAATCCGACAGTTAAAAAATTGGGTAGTTGAAGTTGTTTCTTTTAAACAATTTTTTTGTTTTTTGTTTTTGGGTCAGAAGAGAATTGGTTTGGTTAATTGAATTGAAAAAAAAAATTAATTTTGATTTTCAGATTAGGTTCGGCCGTTTTAGAACAAAAATTGGTTGATTAGAACTGAAATTTTATGTTTTCAATATTCTAAAATATGCTAATTGAATTTGGATTATAAATTTAGTTACCAATGCGGTTAGTTGAATTTTCATAATTTTTTTTCAAAAAAAGAGTCAAAAATTAACATTTAAAATACTAATCAATTTTTAAACCAAAATTTAAATAATCCAACTAAAATGTAATTACTTTTGATTAAGCAGTTCCCCCTCAAAAAAAGTTCCTTCAATTCTACCCTATAATGCCATGAATATATATATATATATATATATATATATATTGCACTTAGGGCTTGAGCGGTTCTAAGTACCGCCCAAATAATTGGAAACCGGAACCAGAACTCTAGTGCTTGTATCATTAGTCTCGGAACGGATGGTGAAAACTTTTTTTCACCTTTTTTTTAGGGATGTAGTGACTAGCAGTTTTGAAAATTTAAAAAAGGTAAAAAAGGGGCTGTATCTTTGGAATATCTCAGAACTCAGAAGGTAGCCCAAGGCACGGAATAATTCCCACCAGGAAGGCCCCAAATTAAAGAGGTATCCGTTCCTGGTTGAACTGTTTAATAGAAATAGGGGCTAAAAAATAGTGGGCACCTCAGAAACCCCAACCCTAATTCACTTTCACAGTGATGGTGGTGCATAGCCATGGATCAGAGGATGTGCACAACCAAGAGCAGAAAATCAAGCACAAAGGCAAACACGACAAGCCAAAGCCATGGGACGAAGATCCCACCATAGATCACTGGAAAATCAACAAGTTCGACCCATCTTGGAACCCTACTGGTATGCTTGAAATCAGTTCTTTCTCAACAATTTTCCCAAAATACAGAGAAAAATACATCCAAGACATATGGCCTATGATTAAATCTGCGTTGCACGTGCATGGCATTGCATGCGATCTTAATCTAGTCGAAGGAACAATGACAGTTTCAACAACGAGGAGGACCAAAGATCCCTACATTATAATCAAAGCGAGGGATTTGATTAAGCTGTTGTCGAGAAGTGTGCCTGCGAATCAGGCTGTTAAGATTCTTGATGATGAGATGCAATGTGATATAATCAAGGTTGGGAATTTGGTTAGAAACAAAGCTCGGTTTGTTAGAAGGCGACAAAGATTACTTGGTCCGAATAATGCTACTTTGAGGGCAATTGAGATTGTGACTCGGTGTTATATCCTTGTTCAGGGGAATACGGTTGCTGTTATGGGGTCGTTTAAAGGGTTGAAGGCAGTAAGGAGAATCGTCGAAGAGTGTATGGAGAACAGGTTGCATCCGAAATATCATATAGAGATTGCTATGTTGAAGAATGAACTTGGTAAAGATCCTGATCTTGTGAGTGAGAATTGGGATAGGTTTTTGCCGAGGTTTAAGAATAAGAATGTTAAGAAGAAGAACAAAGCTAATAAGGGTAATAAGAAACAGAAGATGTATACGCCGTTTCCTCCTCCTCAGCAGCCTAGTAAGATCGATCGACAATTGGAATCGGGTGAGTACTTCTTAAGTGAACGAAAAAAGGGGGTGAAGGAGTGGCAAGAGAAGCAGGAGAAGCAGGCTGAGAAAACAGCTGAAAACAAACGAAAAAGAGAGGCTGCGTTTGTTCCCCCTAAGGAGCCTCTGACGCAGGAGCACAGCGCATCGATTGATGATAATGAAGATGTCAATGCCATGGCACGGTTACTAAAGAAAAAGGCGAAAAAATATGGAAAGCATGAGACAGTGGACAATGTGGATCTTCAAGCTTATATCAGCTAATAAGTCTTGTGGCTCTTCAAAGATGTCTACAGGGTTGTTCTCATAGCTTTATGCAATTATGTGTTTAGTTTGTCTAAGAAAATTTTCCCTAGTCAAATATAATTTTTCTATTAAACTCCATATGCATATTGAGGAGGCATAATAACATAGGTTCTGACTTTTTGGATTTTCACGGTTTCTCTGTTTTTGCATTCTTTGCTGTGTTTAATTTTTGGGTCTTTTCTTCAAGATACATTGGATCATATGTGGAAAGTGGGTATTATTCAATTTGAAGTATATTTCCACTGTTTATATGCTCTAGCATTGGCTAGAAAACTCGAACTTGCAAGATGTAACTGCAGAATGGGGTAGCTAAGCTGAAGCAGTAATCCCGTCATAATTATTGTACATGATAGAACCCATTAAGGTGCTACAAGGTATACAATGCAGACGACAAGACCGAAGAAACAGACCCAAGGGACAGATCAAAGGGCAGCTGAACAAAGGATATTATCAACAGCTAATAAATTGAGTGAGTCTGTCTCACATGAACTTTACAGTGAAATACAATCTGAAGACATATGGGCTGCACACATAGTCCAACTTATATGCATAATCTCACAGAAACTTCCTTTGAGACTGTTTCATGCAATTTTCTTCGATCAAAGCTGAGCCATAACCAAGTTATAAGTTTTTCCTTCATATACAATAGCTAATCCACCGCATTATGAATTTCCTCATTTCCTCGTTAGTCTGATTGCTCGTTTTCTGACTATGTTTCTGTCAGTGAATGATTCTTCCATTCCTCTCCCAGTCCTACTGTCTCTGAACTACCACCTTTGACTTACCTTCTTTAGCTGTATGATTTCTGGTGTTTGAAGAACGATGGGCTTCAGAGTCCCTATGTACATTGCAATTTCGTCTCCCCAAAGAAGCATGTGAGCCTTCAGATTTACTAGGAGATATTGGTTGAATGCTGACAGTTTTTGAAGATGGCATCAGTCCTTTATGGATCCGATTTCCTACAGATGAGGATTCATTTGGCGCTTTGGATGATGTACTGCTGGTTGAAACCACTTGAGGCTGCAATCAAAATCCAAACGTTGAAGAGGTTCAATAGTCATTTTTCTAAGCCAAGCATTACTACTAGCAAATTAGAAAACATTATTATACCAAAAGATATTCTTCAGGTAGACTGCTTACCTTGTTTCCGCTTGATCCTTGTGGCAGAGTTTGACGGTAGAAAGAGGGCAACGGCTTGGCCTTGAAGTTTGGTTTCTTAGCAGACTGGGCAGCTGCATCAGCTTCCTTCTTTTGCTGGAAAAAAAAAAAAAAACCCAACTCTGTTGGTTAGACGACTCACTGCTCTTCTGAACAAAGTTTCTTCAAACAGCTTATAATATTAAGACAGGGGGTCACCAATATGTTTAATATGCGGTGAATTCATAATGAACAATAAGAAAAATGAGTTTTTTTTCTGACAACTCACTTCTCTGATCTTCGATCCTCTTTCACTCCTTAAGCTGGAATTCATTGCAGATCTCTTGACCTCTTTCACTTTCTCTCCTCTTTCACTCCTAAAGCAAGTATTCATTGCACATTGCTTGATCTCTTTGTTAGTTGAAGCAATCTTCTTTATCCTGAAAACCATGAGTCGCTTAAAGTAAAAACCAGATGGTTTACATCTCACAATAGAAATTTTTATGGTAATTTCAGCTTAATACCCTGCTGCAGATGGACGCCTTCTAGATTCTGTCCTCTTGGGTGTAGATGGTTGCAGTGTGACTTCTCTCTTTGGTTTCAGGTTTTTCTCACTATTCAACAAAAGGGATCATGTGAGTCTTTCGGCTTCAATAAACACTAATTCAGAATTCTCAATTCATGGAAGAAGCTTACCTTTTGTTTTCCTGAGGAGTTTTTGCCTTTGTACTTTGAGGATTCTGTGCGAAAGAAATTAATCAGTATGAATGTTCAGCATGATTGAGCACACGTACATAACAAGGAAGAAACAGGCACCTCCTTTTTGGAGATTTTAAGTGATGTTTGTAAAGATGATCCATTCAGTTGTGGTGTTGGATTCTGAGTCCTCGTCCTTAACGGAGTATGACTTTCTCTCCAACCAGAACTTTGAACTGTTCCTTTCTTCACTTTAGGTCCATGAGGAAGTGACGCATTGTTCTGAGTCCTTGACCGCATGCCTGGAGATCTGGTGTTTTCTTCAGCCCTTGACTAGAATCAAGAAATCTTCAAATGTAAGCCATAGTCAAACAAGCTCACCTCAACACCATTTACTATTCATAGTGTTTCTTCACTAAATTATTGTTCTCTTGAGCTTTTTATTTGGTTAGACAATGTGTATGCTCAATCCAATGCTACTCGAACACATTTATACCCTCCTGAGATGGGAGTATCTAAAACAAGTCAAATGTTGGATTGCCATTGCTAAAAATTGTGCTTCTTATTCTAAGATGAGGCTGAAATTTCTGTACTCATGTCAAAGTGTGTTAACTGTCTAGACTCGTATTTCAGGTGAAATGAAGAGTTTCATATCAGAGCCCTTCATCCTTGAAGCTAATCACAGACTGCAACTTAAATGATAAAAGAATGTAGGAAGAAGGTACAATGAGCAGAAAACACACCTTTAGGGCATGAGTTTGAAGGATTTCCAAGGGAGAACCTCTAGTTTCTCTACAACGAGAGGTGCATTCTTCTTTTGGCACTTTTGGAGTTTGCCCATTTGAAATGATCTCTGCTTCAACATCATGCTCAACATTATCCGTTATAGCATCCTTGCATTCAGATTCACTCTTGAGTTTTTCCTCATTATCACAGCATTGAATAACTTCTTCCAAATCAACTCTATTCAGAGCAGGTTCCACTTTTCTGGCTTTTTCTTCTGCCCTTGACTAGAATCAAAGTATTCTTGAAATGTAAGCCATGTGAAAATTTATCCAGCCAATAGCATTTACTGTCCAGTGTTATCTTATGAGCTTTTATGCCATTAGACAGAGCTTGTGAGCAACCAAGGGCTGCCCAGACTCATCCCTACCCAGGTCAAAGAGTACCCAAGACAAGGCAAGTATTGCTAGGCCATTTCTTAAAATTTAGGGTCTTTTAGTCCAAAATGAGGTTCAACTGTTAACATCCTCGTTGGAGTGTCAGGCATCTAATGGGTATGTAAGGTGAAAGAAGAGTCCACCAACCAATCCATAGGCAACAATCTAATTGGTAAAAGGATGCTCAAACAAAAATAGATGAGCAGAACTCGTACCTTTGGGGAATGATTTTCAAGGATTTCTGATGCAGAATCCATAGCTTCAGTACAGTGAGAGATGTCTTCTTCTTGTGGCAATTCTGGACCTTGTCCATTTGGTATTATATCCGCTTGGACTTCATGTTGAACATCATTTGTTAAAGAACCATTACATTCAGATTCACTCTTGAATTCCTCCTTATTGTCACAGCATCTAACTGTGTTCTCCAAATCAATACTATTTAAAGCAGATTCTAATTGTAAGTCAGAATGTGCTGTGGCCTCAGCTTCTTCCTCAAATTCTCCACCCTTATGGGCTCCAGATGAAATGGAATCATCAGAGCTTTCATCGAAATGACTTACAATATCAACGTCAATCGTTTCTGCCCCAGTTTCAGAATGTGCATAACCTGTCAAACCCACATCACATTCTATCCCACTGATATCCCCATAACAGTAACTACCTTCGGAACTCTCATCAAAATGGCAAGCATCACTATTTTGGTGAATATGTTGAGAATCTTCGGCTCGGCACCAACTTCGATCATTGTTTTCTTCATAAGTAGTTGATTCATAGGACCCATTTTCACTACCTGATCCCTCTTTTTCGGCCTGGCGCAGAAGAGCCTTTCGCCTAAAATGAGCTTCGAAATATGCCTTTTTCTCAGTCACTGATCCTGGCCTTGCATACTTCTCTACCTCTTCAAGATATCTATTGTGAGAAAATGATGATCTTCGCTCCCATGAAAGGGATTCTAACTCAAATCTTCCAAATGATATTGACCCTGAATGAATAGAATCTACCTGAAAATGTTTGAATAAGCACTAAATCAGTGAGAAATTGAAGACCCAAAATTTATTCACAACCCAACAGTTCACCCCAGCCCCCCCCCCCCCCCCCAAAAAGATCAAAATGATTCTGGAAACAGGGTAGTTGTTAACTATTTCCACACATGAGATTAGAATGATCATTGGGTGAGACTTGCATAATAAGAATCTGGACTTCTGGTGGAATGATCCACCATGATTATATGCCAATCTCTGTTCCTGCTGTTTTATCAATGTATGACCATCCACTTTTGTGTTTTCTCTCGATTGATCCACTCATATGAGATGCCATTTATGCCCCAACTTTGCAGTCAAACATTTCGGAGATATCATGATCCATCTTTCTCTTGGTGGGGCTGCTCAGGAAACCACACGAACGAGTGAAGATAGGATTTTAAGCTCAAGCACAATCCATAGGACTTTTCCTCTTTGTGCACCCAACCATTGATATTTCTATACGGCTCCGATTTTCGGAGGCAACAACGGGTCTCAATTCAACAACATTACACAATTCATTTTGTCCTACAAACATATGTTTAGACTATATGCACTTAATAGTTTCATACTAAGAAAAACACAAAACACTCCCTTATGTCCATGTTCATATCCATATCCATACCATGAACATCCCGCCTAAACAAAAGCCTTACCCTAAACAATCAGATGGAATTCAATTCCCACTGTTATTGGCCTCTATACAAAAGCCACAATATTGTTCCTAGAACTACTGATGCTAGCATCAAACCATCATCTACAGTCGTTGCAAGCTAGGCAGGCAAATTAAAGCAAAGCAAATCAACAGAGAATTTCAAAGAGAGAAACATTCTAATCTCATCATCACCACCACGACCACCACCCCTAGTGTGGGGTCCCGGCTACTGCAGGATCTAGAAATATCCAAATGTTGGCGGTCTCACCACTGCAGACATTCCGGCCTGTAGAAAGAAAACTTTCCAATATAACATAAGATGAAATGAATATATACATACCTGAAAGCTAAGGCGAAAGGGCTCTTCAATATCTCCTGCCATTGGCTTCTACTTCTCTCTCAAATGTCGACCATGAAAACACAACTCTGAGCTTAGCTTAGCTTAGACAAGTACTTAACCTACTGAGAAAGCAAAATAGCTAGAATTTGAAACGTAAGGAATCTGAAACTAAGCGTATTATTGCTATAAACTTCAATTCAATTCAATCTCCAACACTGTGTTTCTTATGGAAATGCAAAGATTTGATAATAGAAGTTTTTTTTTTTTTTTAAGATTAGATCATATGATGATGGGGGATGCATGAGCATAGGGGTGCATGTGCCCCAGAAGCCCCGCTTTTTTTGTCTTGATCTTGCAGACACTGTTCCACACACTCCCCCCATCTCTATCATCTTCCTCCCACATCCACCGTTGATGTCATTGGGGTTAGATCTCACGGCTGGGATTGCTGGATCAAGGGGAATCTCTCACGTGCTTGCGTCCTTGCACAATTGACTTTCCCT
Organism: Selenicereus undatus; assembly: GCA_017589665.1. NCBI lineage: Eukaryota > Viridiplantae > Streptophyta > Magnoliopsida > Caryophyllales > Cactaceae > Selenicereus > Selenicereus undatus. The sequence goes on along the minus strand of JACYFF010003369.1, from coordinate 85,921,431 downwards.
AATCATTGAATAAGGACACTTCACCTACATCTTGGTGTAATCTAATAATAGTCTCAGTAATGAATCCGTGTACGTAACAAATGGGTTATTCGGTTTAGTTTTGGTCAATAAAATTCAATTCAATTTCAATCTCAGGCTAGATCATCTCCAATCCAAGATGATTTTGGCCCAGTTAAACTTTAGTTCAAAAAAAATGTCTAACAAAGACAAATAACTTTAACAGAAAATGTTCAGTTCAGATCATTCCGAGTCTTTTTTGAGTTATCTATTTTGGGAATTTGGTTTGGATCATTCAGTACCGGTTGCTTGCATGGATAAGATTGCATACACTTTAATCTCTCCAAATCCAAACTCCACTGAAATAGGGCCCACATGAGGTTATATTGTTGTTGTCGTCACTTTGTTACGTATACAATCGAGAATTTCGAGTTGTTAAAATTTGAGTTCAAGTACATGATTTTTTTATTTTTTTTTTTTTTTGGAGAGAAAGAAAGGGACAATTCATTAAATATCAATGTGTGATATGACATACATAACGTCAATTCAGCTCTAAAAGTACAATCTCCAATGTAAAAATGAAATTCTAATTCCATAAACTCTAACTTGCTACATATAAAACGCTCGTCTTACCATTAAAAAACTGTGCAACAATCTTGATATGATATGTCCCAACAACAACAAGCGAAACAAGAAACCACAACCACACTAACATAACAACCTAAAAAATCTTAGACAATCATACAAATCAATTAGATAGCAGGATCTTCAATCTCACAAGTGAGGAGACAAACAAACATAAAATCTAAAATAATGGCTCCAGAACGGAAATAGAATTGTACAAATCCATACATTCGGATCTGCTTTCCATGGGCCGAAGCCAGTAAACGTGTAATATGGTCTTTTTATGGTGATTTGTAAACTTGCATTGGACTTGAGGTCCTAAAATATTTCTAGATCCAATAGCGTCCATAAATACGTATTGGAGCCCTTTTTTCCCCCTTTTCTTTTGAAAATTTTGTAAAAATATAAACCTACATGTGCATTATATAAAAAGTATAAATTAAATTAAAATACAACTCTATGTAACTTTCTTAAAAGTGTGCATTATATATATATATATATATATATATATATATATATATATATATATGTATGTATATACATACATATATATATGTATGTATGTATGTTTGCTGAAATTGATCTTTATGTCTAATATGCATCCAAATAAAACCAACTAAAATAAAAATTAAAACTATAGAAGTATTTGTGCCTTTCTTGAACATATATATGCATATCTTATTTGTACGTGGAAGTATTAATTAAAAAAATATATATCCATAATAAATTCAGAAAAATTTCAGTTCACATAGGTTTAAATTCTGAATTTTCAATGTACTACTACTACACCAAAGCTAATGCAATGTGCAAGTGTTGGCTCTCCTCTTTTATATGCCACACAAGGTAACTACAAATAAAGATGATAAGTGAATTCATGCCAGTCAGGGTATGCTGGGCTAGTTGGGCTGTCCGGGCCGGGCTGGGCCAGTTTTCTACAACTACAAAATGGTTGGGAAATTTCCATTTCCTAATAAGAGACTGTGCAAAGTACTGCTGAGTAGTGACATATAGGGTTTCCATTCAGTTGAAAAGATTGACGCAACTAAACATTGATAACTAACCTCTACCTACTAATCTATAGGCACCATCAACACATTCGAATGTTGTTGGTAACTAATTTATTGTCCCTCATCTTTGATAATACACCATTATTTTTGTATATTAGCATGTGTTTTGCATGGGAAAACAATCACTCCCAAAATCCCACCAAGAATTTAAAAAAATGGTTATAACCGGAGTCGTGAGATCATGTAATGAGATCCTTAAGGCCCCGTTTGGATCCAGGAAAGTTTGGTTGAAAGAAAAAAATTTAGGAAAATTACTTTTTTTTCTTGTGTTTGGTTTAAAGAAAATCACAAAGAAAAAAAATATGGAGGAAAGTTAGGTGGAAAAATTATTAGAAATAAGTGATAAAATTTTCCTCATAAAATTGTGAGGAAAGTTCCCAACCTCCTCTAACCTTGCATTGCTTAAATGTAGACCTGAAAAATGGGTCATTCGATTCGGGTACGGGTCGGGTCAAGTTCAGGTCGGGCCATTTTCGGGTTAAGTGACATTTCGGATCGTTTCGGTTTGGGTCGGGTATGGTTCGGGTCGGGTCGATTTCGGGTCAACCAATTTTTGGTGAAACACGCTTGTCATGCCAAAACAAGCAACTTTGTTGAAAATTTCGGGTCGGGTATGGTTCGGGTCGGGTCAATTCGGGTTTCGGGTCCACGTTCGGGTTAGCATATTTCGGGTGTTGGGTCGGGTATGGGTCCGGGTCATTCGGTTCGGGTCTCGGGTCAGTTTTGCCAGGTCTACTTAAATGATATCAACATGATTCAAGTAGTTCATCAACATTCAAATTTTTCATCCAAATTCTTGTATTTTTTTCTCAATCCAAACAAGAGAAAAAAACTCATTTTCTCCATACTTTTTTTTCCTTCAACTTTTCTTTCTACCAAATTTTCTAAGGACCAAACAGACCCTAAGAGAAAATATATTATGACCAGTAAAGTTTTTAGGGTAATATTCTTTGATACAAAACTTACGGTGTGAGAAAACAAGTGGTTTTAGGGTAATATTCCTTGATGCTAAAATTTTAGTTTTTATACAATAATTGTTAGTACCTTTCGTGATATTGTAGATATCTGTCAATTATCATGAGGTGGATTATTCGCTAGTTATATTTAATATTTGGACTTATAATTATATTTTGATTTTTCACTAAAGTAAACAAAAGAAATTGTAGTCAATGAGGTTCTGTGCTAGGAGTTAATATTGAGACTATGGGTATATCAAATACCCTGTTCGATTCTTTTTCTCCTCCATTCTATTGTAATTTTAACTTGCAAACCAAAAAAGAAAGTAATATGAAAATCTAAATTTTGCTTAATCCCATTTAGGAAGTAGCTTGTGTAAACTTAGTTATTCACTTTGCTAAATATATCCCATGATAACTATTCTCATGTATAAGCATGTCCATGTCTCAAATGAATACTAGTAATTTTTTAAATTGGGGGGTTGAGGGAGGTATCCAAAATAGTAAAATGAATTTTAATGATTATAAGTGTTCCTCTCAACCATATACTTGAGAGTACAATCTTAAAAATACAAGCAACAACAACAACAACACCTTCTAGTGTGAGTACGGCTTTCGCGGGGTCTGGGGAGATCTAGCTGTAGGCAACCTTACCCCTACCTGTATTCCTACCCGTAGAGAGGTTGATTCCAAGCTTAAAAATACAAGCAACATGAGAGCAAAAAAGAGGACGTTGTGTTGTTTTTAGCCATATTTTTTTATCATTTGTTTATTGAGAACTTTTAGCTTTAATAATTATAGCTTTTGTTATAAGTACGAGGACAATTATAATAAAAATAAGGAATATTAATTAATGGAGATACTTTGGAGTCTAAACTAAACTCTTTATTTATTTATTTATTGATTTTGAGATGAACTAAAAACTCTTTAGTCAATTGGGTTAAGAATAAGTTGCATGAAATGGAAATTGTTTGTTGTGGCTTGGGCAATACTACATAAAGTGGAGGTCAGTCCAACTCCTCACGTGGGCAATACTACATAATTGAAGCTAGAAGTCTAAAGTGGGGTTAGGTTGTGATTTGTGAATCACACCAAATTAGCCTTTCAGTGCCATAACCCCTCACGTGGGTCTTATCCCCCCAAAATAATTCCTTGCGCTATTAATCCATTCATTAATGAAATTGATTAATTACTGGATAGCTAACGTCTCTAGTAATGACAGACATTTTGAGTCAGATTTGTCTAACTCATATCATATCATATCATATCATATATCTATATATAAAAGTGAGTGTAAACGGTGCAGTTGTAACACGTGTTTTTAAAATATTTAAGATTTTAGTTAAAAATAAAAATTTAAAATATGTAATTTAAAGTTATCATAATGAATATCAGTACAGGTTGGTTCAAGAGCTTTATTCAAAAGAGAAGCAACCAAGAAGAAAGAGCCCAAATAGGGCCTTCAAGAACTAAATTAAAAGGGAGGGGCACAATGCCTACCCCACCTCATTCCCCCCGCCAAATGGTCCAGTTCACTGCCATACCGACGGCCTAGGCTGCCTGATCTGTTCTATAATCATATGGGATGGATTTAGTCTAATCAAGAATATCCAAGTTTCTTTTATAAATATAAAAAAAATTATTAATGAAAAGCTATATGTCATTATTGATAATTTTCTAACAAAATGAACGTTAATGTCGGAATCGTTTAGTCAACTTTTGTACATAGAAATAGTTTACAAGAACATCAAACTCAAAAATTAGCATATTGGACTTTCTACCTATTGTGAGAGTATCTAATTTGAGAAATTTTAATCGAAGTCGCAAATAAATGTTAATGTGGGAATGACTGAGTACGTCTTAAATGACACCATCTACATATATTGGGAGCGAAAGGCAAGTGGCCCAAATTTAGACATGACCCCTCCTCCACTCCAACTTTTCAAATATAAAGCCTATTCTTTTCGTGGATAAATTGGGATGAGTAAAAGGGTAAAGTGAGTTGAATTTTTTTATGTGATAAATTAAACTAGGTTAAAATGGTCGAAGTGGGTTGAAATAAGTTAAAGTAGGTTAAAATGGGTTGAAGTTGGTATTTTGGAATTGACTCATAAAAAGAACAGGCCCTGTAGTAAAAATATACCTGCTTTAATACTCATAGTGATTATAGACTTTGGCATGTTTGGCCCCCATTTGCCCCTATAGCCCTATTTCATTAATAATTGAACCGTAATGTTCCTAACTTCACTCCGACTTTGTACAGTCTATTAATTATTTCATCATACGATCATATCTACCTAAGTTTTTACACTATGGTTATGATACTAATTAAACCTTACCAGCTTAAACTTGGGTATCATGGCAGCTGCTTAATTATATAAACAGTGCACGTTTTCCACTATCACCTTAATTAAAATGTCAGGTTTTTCCATGGATAAAACTTGACGATTAGTCTGAATCTTTTAAAGCTAGCAAGGCCCTTTTGGTGTGTGTACATGTGCCAGCTTTGGCAAAGTGAAACCCTTGTCATAAGGACCACAATAGGTAACCAAATTATGAGGTTTTTTTGGGGGAACAATCTAGCCATGATTTTCTAGCTTTTCAGAAAGGTGACATTAGGGTTGTGACAAAACAACGCATACCAAACCCCAAAAGAGATGTGGACGGTCCATGTTGAAATTTATGCAAAAAGAGAAGGACCACAAAGAAAAAAACCAACCTAATAAAATTGTCAGCAAATTAATACAACCGCTACATTTAAGTTAGGATATGTATGTCGTCATTTGGCCTTTCCAACTTGGAGCCTCTAGGGCACGATTTGGTCCATACCCTAGCTTAATTAGAGACAGTAATTCAACTTGGCTCCGACAGGTGAGCTGAGACTGACTCGTGTAGATGCACCGATCATGAAATAATTAGATTTTTAACTCTTGCTTTGAGTTTGCATTATTTCAAAATATAGTTTTCTATTTTCACTTTTTCGTGCGATGTTGTTCAATGTATTATGAAATTGGAAATGAAATATTTTCAGGAGAATGAAACTATAGAATTATTCTAGTTACAAAAATCCATTTATTGAATCAAGTGTGCATTTATTAGCCTCAAGCTGGAGCACGCACGCAATAATTAAAGCACCATTTAAGTTTATTCAAGAACGTCTAGTAAAATTGAAATAATATCGAAAAAACAAAGAAACATTTGAATTCAATGTTTCTCAAGTAGACAAACTTACATATCTGAGGTCCAAATGTTACCAACAGTTTAGCCTTGATTAACATCTATTCTTTCAACTGTCTCATCCTACACATAGGATAGCTCTTTATTACTACTTACATCCTAACACTCACACTAATTGTACGCAATTATATCACAACAACTTAATCAAGGACAAGCAATTTGTGCGATCTAACTATGTCTACAAACTCTCCATCGAAAGAGCTACAAATAAGATTATATTGAATGTTAAAATCATAAGATGCTTGAAAGGCACATATATGGTGGTATAGAGGGAGACATACACTTATCATCAAGTTTTCTGAACATTAATGAGAAATGGCAAATCAAACCTCAAATAAATTGGCCATGGCCAAGTATACAGTAATATGCATGATGATTCCCTCAAAATTAATGCAGAAAGAGCGTTACGGTTGTGACAAAACACAATACAAGCCAAACATGAAAAGAGAGAGATGGATGGATAGATAGATCAATAGATAGATGTAGATGAGGTGAGTCCATGGTAATATACACATTGATTTATACTGAAACTTTACAAATATGTGAGAAAAGGCGACTTTATATTACAATTGAGTCTTTTTTTGCACTAACTTGTTCAATAATCTCATCTAGGCTTCAGCCTTTCATGCATGGCCCCCCTGCTTTCCTTTTCCTTCTGGTGGACCTTCATGTCTGCAGTTTACCCTGCACTTGACCGTGACCCATCTCTCTTTCTATATTGGTTTTCAATTATGTGCAATTATTCACTTGCATGTATACCCTGCTAATCTCTTTGACAGCAGAAATGCTTATAGGGATAAGGCATTCGACTTTTGAATTTTCCCAAATATCGCAAAAAATTAAAGGAACCTACATTAGGAGTTGTTCTCATACGTATACACCCTCTATATAGGATCTAACTATGCCAGTCTTGATGTCTATAGTTAGAAGGGTTGGAATCTTATCATCCTTCCATCTAACGATAATTTAGGACTGTTAGATAATCCAAGTTCAATTAAAAGAAGGTGACAGTTGCTGAATTAAGTTGGTTAACCAATAATATATATTATTCATCCCCCCCCCCCCCCCACCCCCCAAAAAAAATCTAGTAAGGGTTACATATCAACCACACTCACAGATGGAGATTTGAGGACAGTCATGTTTCCACATTGCTAACTAAATGTTCTTTTCGTGGGTAAATCTCAATTTTTCGATACTTTTCACCACTTCTCACTCTTTTCAAAAAAGTGATGCTACTCCTTCTCAGGAAAATTCCTAGATACAAATGTATGTATCTAGCATGGTACACATCCTGGAGTCGTGTAGTGGACGCGCGCTCAATATGTTGCTGTGTCTCTTTTTTTTTTCCCCACAATAGTATATTTTTTCTGTTCTGCAGTGCACCTTTTTTCTTCCTGCAGTGTACCCTTTATTTTTCACAATGTATCTTTTCTTGCCTGTAGTATTTTTTTTTTTGTCTGCAGCGTACCTTTTATTCCCTACAATGTATCTTTTTCTAGTCAGTTGGGTTGAGAGGATTACGAAAATGCTTGTTGGGTTGGGGAAAATAAAATAGGGGCTTATCTCAGTTATATGACGCCTCTTATATAGGTATGTACCTGAGCATGGTACATAGGTATGTATCTTAAAATTATTGAGGTTCTATGAATCTTGCAAACAGATATACATAAAATCATTATCTACCCTTCGCAGAAAACAGCTGTTTATTTAATTGCGGGTCAAAGAGGATGCCAAACAAAATTTTGATACTCAAAAAATAACCCTTTAACTTTAGCAGGAAGGTCAAAATAGGGTTTGACTTGGCAATCGACCTTACGTGTTTGAGCTTGAAAAAATGGCCAGCCTTAAAACTAATGAGTGACAAAATTAGACAGAATGTAAAAATTAAAGGTCTGTTAAGTGTCAAAAATTAGTCAAAAGCGTAGGATTTCATTTTTTCACGTCATATATAGTCAAATTGATGGCTGAATTAGCCTACAATTCCAAACATAGTGCCATTTAACTTGATGGGTTCACATCATGCATTGCCATTTTTCAAATCAACTTTAGGCGATGTACGGCAAAATTAACGGTTCAAGTAGCGGATTGCGATTTAAGTAGCGGATAGCTATTCAGGTAGCGGATAGTGTTTCTAATTTAACTGTTAGCGGATAACTGTTTAGAAGAGCAATTGAATAAAATGTGTTCGATAAATTTAGCTGTTGGATTAGCTGATTAATGTAAATTGACATAAAAAGATATAGATAATTTTCAAAGATAAAATTTTCAAAGGATAATTTTTGGTAAAAAAATATGAAACGCTACTTTTGAATGTAAAACGTTAATACTATTAGCTTTTCAAAAACGCTACTTAAAACGTCAAACGCTACTTGAAATGCTAGTCAAAACACTACGTTACCGAACACTAAAAATTACGTGATGAGTGTATTGACTTACTCAAAAAGCCAAACGCTATCCAAAACGCTGTTGCCGAACACGCCCTTAAACGGTCATTGACATTTGTTCTTTTGTAGGTACGGCCTTTCAAATCTACACGTACCTCTATAAATAAAAATAAGACTGTTTATATTTACATCTTCTAGTCTGATTATATTTATCGGAACTTTTCTGTTTGAGAGGTCTCAAATTCGAATCTCAGCAGCCTCCATGCTTATTTATTGCACAAGGTTGGGGAGTTTTTGCAGCAATCACGCTTCAAGTCCGCAAGGAATTTGCATGAAGGGGGCGTGTTAGAGTATAATCCCATTCCTGGACCTTTTACTATGAACTTAAGCTTTTGATTGAATTAATTCTTGATCAAATATGATTTACAATGAATGATGATGTTGTTCGTTAAACAATAGAGGATAACACTAGGGCACCAGGCAACATACAGAGAGAACAAGTACAGCTAGGATACAGGCCAAAAGACACGAGCATGTTTGCAGCACTGAGAGGATATATACTTTACACCAAGTACCCAACCTGCAGTGCGTGTAGCAATAGTGATTTTAGAACATCAAAGCAAATTGCAATGTGCCATGTTGGATGGATTGCATGCAAACTGATCTAACCCATACTTTTGCCCAATGACAAGCTGCTCTAAATCTGACACTCTATATGAGTTCTCCCTACTGTTGGCTCTTCTTAATTATTGAGGGCCTTTTCTTGTGGATTGAGAAAAATTTTAATGGAAAAAGGAAAAAATTGAAGAAATTAAAGTGAAAGCAACTGAAAAAAAAAATGGAAAGAAATTGAGAAAAATGGAAGAATTAGAAGATTTTAGAATAGGTCAAAGGTTTTTATTGAAAACGGAAAGAAATTGGAAGAAAAAAGTCAAATAAAGATGGAAGAAATTGAAAGAAACTTAACTTTAAGTGAATAAGTGAATTGAACAAGCTATTGTGAATATCAGGAAAGGTTAAATTCTTGTTTCAAGCTGTTCGAGTATAAAATCTATTCAATTTATGGCCTTGAACTATCAACTTAAACTTTTGGTTGAGATAATTCTTGTTCATTGTATCATGGTGTTACTGAACGAGGTGTTATGCCAAGGTATGTCGTCTGCCTTTTCGAAACAATGTCATCTGCCTTTTACAATTGTGAAATTGTTAGACAATAATTGACCTGATATACTTTTGAAAGCATGGCCTAAAAATTAAGACACTAATGATGTTATAGTTGTTGTTGTAATGCATGACTGATGTGGTCATCAATGTGCTACATTTTCGGAACAAATCATCTGCTAAATTACGAAGCTAAGGTACGTATATGCAATGCTAGTGGGAAAGTGCATGAAACTTATCTAAACTCTAGAATCAAAAGCCTATTTCGTTTTATATTAGTCTCATTTTGATGGAAAAATTACACGTCCAGATAAGATAGTTTCATATCAGATTAAGTGCTCACGCTCTTACTAAATTATATTGAGGGCCATCAACCTAGCTATGATGGTGATTTGTCAATCAAAAACAGAGGGTAGTTTAATTTTGACTATGGTCTTGATGCAATAATCACTATAAAAGATAGGGGCTAATTAGATGGGGTATTGATGGAAACAAGTCATTATCAGGGAAGTGTCATCATTTAGGGTGTGTTTGGTAGCAGGAAAAATTATTTTTCTGAAAATAATTTTTCCATTTTACGCCGTTTGGTAAAACAAGGAGGGGAAAATCATTTTCAGAAGAAAATCATTTTACCCCATTTGAAGAAAATTGTTTTCCCTTGGAAAAGTAGGGAAGATGATTTTCCAAACCCAATTTTCGTTGCCCTATTTTGTCTCTCGTTCTATTTCCTTTTAATTGTGCCTAGAATCACTCGATTTTCATTCTCATTTTGTCTCTTATTCTCCCCCTCTTCTTCATGTTCATCGATGATTTTCATCGTTGATCTCTGTAATTATTTCTTAAGTTCTTTGATCTTGTTACATTTGCCATTTTGAAGAGCTTCGCAATCTGAGACACACATTGTCTCTCCGTTCGTCATTTTCTTTAATCTGGATTTAATATTACTCAAAGTCAACTGAGTAATCCTTGAAATTAGTGAAAAAATTGAGATTCATTAATGTTAACTCTCTTTTTTGCTGGGTTTGTTACTGGGTATATTTCTTACTGATGTTTTGGGTTTGATTTTGAAGAGAAAAGAGAAACAAAATTCGTTGATCGGGTCGGATCAAAATAGTGAGCAGGGAAGGGGGTTGATGGTAAAAAGAAATAAAGTGAGGACGGGAGTTCGTTCAATTCTATCAAATAGCAAAAAATGAAGTGGAAAGAAAATGATTTTCCATTCTACCAAACAACTGAAAATATAAGTGAAAAATTATTTTTCTTGAGAAAATATTTTTCATGGAAAATAATTTTCAGGAAAAATAATTTTGTCTCATACCAAACACACCCTTAGTTGTCGTACATAGAAAGTTGGATGCAAATGGGTTAATCATAGGTTCCACATGTGCGCTGCTGGAATTGCAAAACGTACGCTAACGTTAAAGCCATGCACACGAGGACAAAGCATTTATCAATCCATCAATAATGTTAGTTTACAATTATCTCTTGGCTTAGCCCTACCAATTAATTATCCTTGTGTTATAAATTTATTATTGAACTTGGACGTGCTCTTTTGCATATACATGTATTTAATTGTCACTTTTCAATTCGTACAGGGACTAAACAGCCTTTTTAAATCTTCTCCACATACTAAAAACATGCATGGATTGGATCAACTATATTGTATATCTCTTCACTTTTTAAATCAAGTGACTTCTGAGATATTATCTCAAGGAGTTGGATATTATGGACTCATTGAAATCGATACAGTACAACAATATATAGCTCGTATTGTAGGTCTTATTTGTGTGAGATTCAGAGAGATGTAGATATAAGTGGTCATATCTATACAAACATCAATGTCTGTAGAAAGATCAATTCTAAGAGACTAGTATTTATGCCAAGTGATGACTTCTAGAATAATGACTAGCTCTACTAACTACCAAAAGCCTTTCTATAGTGTTGCAATTGCCCACACTAGGTAGGCTCTCTTGTCTGTTGGCACAATACTTGGTAGTAAACGACTTTAATAGCATATATAGTACACTATCATCTCATCACTTAAGAGTGGTTACCTCAAATTAAAGACTTTTCATATATTGAAATCAGTACAAATCTTTATAACACATTTTGTCGTTGTTTACACAGTACATTGAAAATTTTCCCAAAAAACAACACACTTCAAACCAAATATGCTTATTTGTGGAGTGATTAGAAATGTATGACTCTGCCAAGTTGAGGAGGCAACATTATGATTTTGGCAAGGGATAAGGGCATATATAACACCCTAATTAATCCAATGGATAGAATGGCAGCAAGGAAAGAGACATGTGTCGCAACCATAATAACTTCCAGGAAACAGACAGTTTTTCTTAATTAGAAGCCAGTGAGCCTCAATAAGGACACCGAGCCAACCAACCAAACTTGTAGACGCAAAGAATTCATTGACATTAATTTGAAGATTTGTGGATAGTAGTCTTCATATATACATGTAGATGCATGAGTTCTTGTACCCCAAGTCTGGGCAGCCTAATTAGGTGGGCTAATGATTCAGTCCATCTAACTATACTACCTTAGCTTGGCTTAGCTTAACTCAATTAGGCAAATTATATTATTTTTTGGGTGTAAAATCATGCTAAGCACCAAGAGCACACATCAAGTGGGCGGCACAAGACAACCACGACCATTCTTGACTTTTCGCATATAAGTTATTTTTTGATCATACAGTATTATATATTGTATAACATTGAGTTGATTTTCAATATTATGACCCCCAAATTATTTACTCTAGTTCATATGCCCCATTCAATACAAGCTCAAGCTCTCACTTCACTGCTACGAATTATTTTCGGAATTACGATACAAGAGTTACTAAATCAGTAACGCATAGTGCAAAAACACTACGTACTTTTCATTCAAATGATCAGTTATATATGAATTATATCTTAATCTGCATTGCGTTTCCTATTCCCTGTATTTTGTCAAGAATATGTATGCATATATACCAAAACAATTTTATATCCAAAACAATCATACATTATATTACCTTCAATTCGAAACCAACATTTATTAAAATTGATGACTGAATTGAGGCACGTATCCTCCACCATGTATATCCTGCAGCAATATGACCATGCATGGTGGGGATGAGTGTGTCTTTTGGCTGGGAATTTTCAGCCATACAATTATTTTTTATATATACAATTTTTGGTTTGGCAAATTAGAACCCAGCAACTACATTATATTTGATAAGGGCCAAATGAGACACTTGAGATGATGGTGTCAGTTTCATGTTAAATTGTCACCAATTAATCCAATTTTCTGAGCATTTAATTAATTTGTGAAAAAGGCCCAAATGTATGCATATAAGAGCCAACTCCACATCAAATTCCAGCCTATCAATCTTACTATTATATTAGGTTATGCATACGACTGTATGTATATACTGGCTACCCTTCACTTGCCCCTACTTCTTAGTCGTTGGTTGGGGTAAACTTGTTTGAGTTATGATATATAAGTTATTCGTCACTCCTCTTTATTAGATAACCTTTTTTGTATTATCATATAGGAGATACAAAGCATAACGTAGACAGATTTCAACCCCAGTTTCTAGTAATGAGTTTCAAAATTTTTCCAATTAATGTTAAAATCCAACCGTAAGAGCTTCTAAAGGTAGGTGAATGCACCTTGGAAAATATTTTTTTTTCATTGGCTACTATGGTTAGTCGCTTCATGTACTTTATTACGAAGGTTCTTAAGCTTTTATATACGATGGAATTAATATCAATAATTAAAAGAGTGTGTCTAAATCTAAGTTTCCAACGAACTTATCTAGTAGTTTTTCATTTGGTAACATAGTGTTCACATAGTACAAATTAGATTAAATTGGTAGAAAACTTAATGGTTGTCAACTAAAGTATCCAATAAAGTACATCTAAAGTTGACACTGGAAATGTGAATTCACATTGTTTTATATCCCATCTACCTACATCCATCCTATACCCTTACCCTATAAAAACATGCGGAATATTAAAGGGCTCGAATACCAGGGGCGCCTAAAGAGCAGTGGCAAATAGAAGTTCACAGTTCCGATGATGTCGCCAAAAACCTATCACGCAAAAAACTTATTTATGAGTCAATATAAAAATTTTCAAAAATTGTAACAATTATCTAAAGTGGACAGCTTAAAAATTGATAGACACTAATAAAATCCAAAGAAGTTCAAAAATATACTCCATTAGACAGGGTTTTTTTTTTTTTTTTTTCTGAATCCGTTCCCCATACGTTAAAGAGCACATTATTGATACGTTACATACATAGCTATTGCTTTCATACGTGAGCACTATCGTCTCCAACCTTCTTTTAACCTCATGGATGAACAGTGGGTCAGTCAGATCACCAATGAATTCGGCTTCTGCTTCTATCACAGGGTTAGACTAATTAACTAACAACTGTGAGAGAGAGAGAGAAAGAGAGAATATAGAGTCAGAAGCACATGAACGCACCATGGGCTTCCACATGAGCATGGCCCCATGCATAACATCTCTCTCTCTCTCTATATATAACGTGTGTGTATAT
>JACYFF010003369.1:85847007-85907048 GCA_017589665.1 Selenicereus undatus | reverse complement strand
ATGATTTTGTCGATAGATTTTATTTCAATAAAGGATAAATACTTCTCTTTCAAAGAAAATAATTGTTAGAGATGTATAATTGTATATCACGCCTAATGTTAAATTTATTTACTTTTGATATTTTGTTATCTGGGTGATGATCTATATTTGGTAGCAAAACACCTTTCAAGTGCCTTACTTTGATCAAAATTAACATGTTAAGTGATTTAAAATCACCAAATTTTAAATAGTTAAACTTAGTTATGAATGATAAAAGCCCTAAAATCCGTTGACAATGCCAACAAATATAAAATAACACTATAACTAGATCAACCTTATCCGCGAAGGCATATCATTGTGCAATTAACTAACTGTGAAAAGCATGGATCAAAATATGATTTTACATAATTTATATGTTGTAGCACCCTTCTGCTATTCAATTATATCATTTTGTAAAAAATTTAGTATATGATAATATGACTATTAATTTAGACAAAACATTACGAAATTTCTTGTAAATAAGACATTTGTCATTGTACTATTTTATAAGTTGGTTTACTCCATTCTTATCTCCGGTCTCTGTAGCTAGTAGGGCCTCTTATCCTGTAGATTCATGGTGACTAAGGCCCTATTTGGCAAACAGCTGTTAGCTATTAGCTGTTTGAGTTAGTCGTTTGAATTAGCTGTTTGTTGAAAAACTGTTGGATAAAATTAGCTATTTCTGATAAAGTTGTGAGATAAAAAAACTAATTCTTCAAAAAACTCTTCCAAAAAGCTCATGGAATTAGCTTTTTGGACCGAAAAAACTCTTCTAAAAAACTCTTTCACCAAACACTCAAATTCGTTTTTTTACTTGGTCAAACAGTTAATTTTGATCAAAAAAGTCCTGTTTTTGTCAAAAAGCTCTTAAAAAAACTGTTTGCCAAACACCCCCTAAATCTTGACACAAAGATAGAGAAGTTACAATAGACAAGGCAACTGCAATATATCAGGACTTATCTTCCTACAACACGAATACCATGGACAAGAAAGGGTAAAAAGGTTTTTTTTTTTTTTTCCTTTGAGAAACATTTTGTTCTACTAATGTATTTTTCAATTACACACACTTTTTGTTTTCTCTACTTGTCTTTTACAATGAAAAAAGAAAGGGGTAATATCATCATGTATGAAATATGAATATAATTGTTGAATCGGGTGTTTAACAAAATAAAAAATGCGTACGACAACTTAGATAGAACTCTTGTGAGATGAGGTGACCTAAGTTTCCACGTATTTACCCTCCCCTTCAAAGTGAGGTTTCAAAACCTTCTATTTTATTAATTGTGGACAACTGCACTTTCATATACTGACAACATTACTAATAAAAAGGCGACGTTTTAACTTTTAACTGCATACTTTTACTGTACATATGTCAAGCAAGACCATCAGGGTTGGCCAAGTTATTACTTTACAACATTCTCACATAGTATCAAAGCACAATCTCTAAACCTGAAAATTTAGGTTTATTCTACGCCTCTGTGTTTTCCTTTTTTTTCACAGCAGAAAAGCCTACGTTAGAATTTGCTTTTCTTCCAATTCCTTTGTAGTACTTCTCATCTGCAATCATTGCTTCCCCGGCCTCCTCTTCAGACATGCCCCACCCATTCTTCCGCTCCTACAACCTCCTCTATTGTCGCAGCTGTTGCAGCTGCCAACAATGTGAATTTCTCCACTACTTTTTCATCATCTCTCCATGTGTTGTCCAATGCTCTTTGTGCTTGAAACGCGCATGTTGCAAATACTTCCGTAATCTTGTGCGAATCAAACATATGAACTATTGTGATTGAAACATGAGACTTCATACGCTACGTACTATGTTCAAGAATCAACTCAACTAAAAATTTAAAGATGACCGAAAGCTCAAGAATAAGTTTTATACTCTAACAATAACTGCAATTTTTTGTATTATATTTAATGACACGAACATGATTGCTTTTTTTAAAAGAAAAAAAGAACAAGGGCATCAAATGAAAGTTAGAAATATGTTCTCACTCAAATCACTAGATAAGATAGACCCAAACTCCCTTTAAAAACATGATCTGATTCTCATAATGATCATAGTGAATTTCTCACATTTGATAACTAGTAGATTAACTGTCTGCTTACTTTCGTAAAAGATAAAGTTGATACTAACTTTGAGTACAAAGTTGTATAGTCTTTAGATACATCTCCCATAGTTTATATTATGGTGTATAATTTCTGCTATATAATTATCCAAAGTTTGTATAGTTGAAATTAAAGGCAAGTTAGAACTATGTTTTTCAGCTTGGATTATACGGACTAATTAAAGTAAAATGTCTCTTTGAACTTCCTTTGCTCCGTTTCTGTAGAGTAGTAATATAAATAGTTTACGGTTTTTAAATCTATGGTTAATTGGAACCAGTCTTTCTATAATTTTGCAATTCAGGGGTAAGACTGCTACATTTAACTCCCACACTCTGCTTGGTGGTGAAATTTGTAGAGTACTAAATTTGGATTTGGATTTGCATATGAAATTTCTAATATATAAAATATATTTTCCAATGGTCTAAGTGGAGTCATAACTGTCAAAAGATACCAAATTCTTGCCACTACCGAGCTAGCATTGAACCTAGTACTACCCAAGAAGAGCTATTAATTATATTACAATAAAAAAATCAAGTAACAAGTGAGGAATATTTGACAAACAATCTAGAAGCACTTGAAAAAATGCATAATTAAACTGCATTAATTTACAAATCATATTTTTACACCACAAGGTCCACTTTCCACACCTACTTAAGAACTTTTACAAATATACTAAAAAAAGAGAAAAAAAACTCTAATACAAACCCTATGTGATATATAATATTCCATAGCTAATAAACTTTTGGGGAGAAGTCATTTCCCCCTACTTTCCTCTTCCTTGCCGGCATGCCATCCGACCCATCTTTCCTCGTTCTTCAAACCGCTATTCTAATTAATAATTGACAAAAAAAACAATAATTGAAGTAATACTTGAGACCTCTATATCAGCTTTTACGTCTCATTTTCATAAAAGAAAATAAAATTACAAAACAAAAGACGCAAAAGTTTTGATTAAGACGGAGGGGGATGATCCCAATATTAATTAGGCAGCAAATGCAATTAATTAATTTCTTGCCGATTAGTCAAAGATGAGCAGCTCTGTCATCCAATCTCTTGCTCTTGCTTTGTGAATGGGTTGTTCCCATTTGACCATTGCACCTCGCAATCAACTAAATTAACAAGTCATCTCGGAATTGAAGTGCAAGCAAGATTATTTTTTTTTCATATAAAGTTGGGTGCACTCAATAGGATTCGAACACTTGGCCTCGGCATGGGACTTCTCAACTCTTCTTGCAATGAATAATGAATATCGTTGGCCATTAATTTTGATGACTACAGCCCTAGGAGGATGTAGTAGACCAATGTTATGGGTAGTGCTATCAACATCCCAAATATCACCCTGCATTTTTCATGTAAATAAAGGATAATATTAGTGCTTAAGATGAGAAATTATCTATACATATATATTGATAAATTAGATTTTGGTATTAAAAAAAGAAATCTTGAAGCCATGATTTCGTAAAGATGATTATTTCACGTGTTATTACATACATAATGTGTTGATGAGTATGATCACAAAATGTTTATATATCAATTAATCTAAAGGGAACAATATAATTTAAGTAAATTATATCAATTATTGTTATCGATAAATTAAGTTAGTTACTATTTAAGAAATTAAATAACCATACAAAGAACTAAAAATCATAAATCGAGTGGCCAGCCACTAAAAAAAGGACATAATTATCATGTGCGTGTATTGGTGATATATATGCAACTATACACATATATATCGAAAATTAACGAAATAAGATATCCAATTTAAATTGAAAATAAAATTGAATAGAGAAACTTTGGCATGGTTCACTTACGCAGTACTTAGAATTGCTGGATGATTGTTGTACTCTTTGGAGAATACGAATGGGACAATTCCTTGAGGCAGTGCAGCCTATCAAAAAATTAAAGCTAATGAGAATATATAGAAAAACACAGATTCATAGCAGTAAATATAGCTAACAATTAATTATCTACTAGAAGAGGATATTATAAATAAAATTGAAATAAATATTTATTCGTTAAATAGGATAAAATTATAATAAATTCGGGCCGATATTCCATTTCATACCGTTTTAAAAGTTTGATATCAAATAATTAACGCTTGTTGTAATTTAATTGTAATCATATTCTTTAAGAGAACGGGAAGGAGTTCTCCCCTCGACGTTGGATTTTTTAGTGCACAGAGATAAATATGTCCAAAATGGTGAAACTTAATTAATAAATATTTTTCAGGTTTTTTATTTCTTTTTTAGAAAAAAGCACTTTCATACTTGGTTGAGAATTTTGATATAAGATATAGGAGTATTTTACTAAAAAAATTTTAAAAAATGCAAATTTTAAGAATAACACAAGATTACTATGATAAAGGCACAATAAAATACCTGGACAATGGCAATTCTTAGGAGATCACCCCTCAAACCAATGGCAATGGCAGCCACTGCCATTACTGCTGGCCCAGTCAGGAACCTTATGGCCATTGCAAAGACAGCCACTTTGTTCCCACAAGCTATGATCTTTGGTTGTAATGCCATGAACAAACCTAGCAACCACGTCAATACATATCGTCCATCAGAAATACTTTGTGTAAGACAGTCTCATTAGAACAAAGTTAATTATAAGACATAACAAAAATACAATTGATCGCTCTCATATATAAAAAGATCCTACGTACAAAAAACAATTTAGTCTTTAAAAATCCTCTCATATGAGAATTTACATATGCAGTATACCATAATTCTAACTACCAGATAATCTAATGTACGATTAGATAAAATGAGAGATCTAAGCAATAATAAGATTGTAAATCCAAAGAATTTAAAGTTTTGCAACCACCAGCTCCTTGTCCTGGTACAGCTCATGCACGAATGGAGATGAGGTGTTGTATTAATTGGAGCAACCTCCATTCTTGGACCACAGACCTAAGGTAGAACAGAGGCCTCTTCTTTTTTCTTTTGTTTTTCTTTTTTCTTTTTTTTTTCATAAGCCAATCCATTTCCAGCCATAATTCCAATTCAACTTAATGTGACTACAGTGACATTGTCCCCTAAGTTTTCACATAAAAATAAATGTACGTTTTTCTTCTCCGATTACATACGTATTTTGATAATTAAAGATCGATATGTACGTATTGCAGTATTATGAATATCAATCTTAATTCAGACCCTTATATATGACTGTACATCAATTTTACTAATCCGAAGTTATTAAGTCTCATAATGGTAGGCCGTGCCATCCACACTAATGGAATATCATAAAGAAAGTAGTCAAAGTATTTAGTAACTAAACTAGACATGAATCCATATCGTGGAAAACGTGACATCCAAACTTAGAAATGTCAAACCTAATAATAAATAAGGTGAATTGGCATCCTAACTCATTAGAAGTCGCCACATATGGCACAACCTAAACACAAAATCAAGGACTTTATTAAATGCAACCATATTACAGATTGACAAGACCGATTTTGAAATTCATATTTCATCTAATATGACACGACACAAACTGCAATTTGACATGAAACGAACACAGCACAATACAATATAGGTCCATCGCTAATGCGTACGAAGAAAGTGTCTTCACAGAATTTATCAAAAGTAAACCACCCGCCCAAAAAGGGTAGGGATTAGGCCAAATTGTCACTTGTTGGAGTGACAATTGGGCAAAAAGCTAACCATAATTAAAAGCCAGGAAAAATGGACCTACCCCTTATGAAACATATCACATGGGAACTTTCAAACTTAACAACCATAGAAAACAAAGACACAAAAAAAAATAAAAAAAATTGAAGTTATGGAGAAATGAAACCAATTCACTCACCTAAGCTGAACATAGCCATTCCAAGTCCAGCATCTGACAGAATTGAGATTGAGCTCCCAACTATTTTGGGCATGCTCAGATGCCATCTAAAATCATCACCCACAAAAAAAAAAGGGTAAGAAGTTAAAAAGCACCAAAAATCTAAAGGTGGAACAAACAAACATTAAAAAAAACGACAGCCCGGTGCACAAGCATCCCGCATTTAATAAACAAACATTATTAGTTTCAATGAATTTTTTTTGCACAAAGCATTATTGAGGGGCCCCTTGATTGAAAACAATTGAATAGTAGTACTTGAGCTTACCGGAAAGACACCAAGGACCAAATCAGCCCAATGAGACTTGAATACGTGTTCGGGTTTCGGATAAGCTTCCTCCAAACCATTATCAAGATCAGCCGTGTCATGACGCTCGCCGGCGGCATGTGTTTTCCGATGCCGGTTTCCGGTCCGGTCCCGGTTTTCGGGTGTAGCTCCACCGTCGAGCTCGAGCCCAATTTGTTCAGCCCAATGGGCCCGTCCTTCTGTCCGTCCTCTTCTTCTCCTGCAAAGCTGAAGTCCGGCCTCTCGAAATCCTCGCTTCTTCTAGCACCTTACGGTACAGAAGAATAAGTCGGTTAACTTAACTGGTAAAGCAACTAGAAAATAATAAATAAAAAAAGAAAGGATTTGGAGCATTATTGTATCGAAATTGACAAATGGGGTGAATTAAAAACTTGAGCATGAGACTTGTTTATTATGGAAGAATTATATTATTGAAAATGAGTCAATTAATTGAATTAATTGATTAATTAATTTGTACCTTTGGATTCACCGTTTTGGGGGTGATCAGAGACCAACATCCGGATTTCCTTAGCACCGTCAGATCGGCCTGATTGATCAGAATTACCAAAATCAGCGCTCCCGAAAACATGGAGTCCACCGACTTCAGATACGGGAGAAGCACTGGAACTCCACACAAACATGTGAAGCTCCTTAGCATCATGGCTCAGCTTACTCTGGTGCTGCTGCTGTTGCTGACCCTGCTGTGGTGGTGGTCCCTGCTGCAACTGATTATTAGTGTTAGCCTTCCCGGCTCCAGGCTTGGGACCACCTCCGACAAGCTCCGGGTTCGGGGCCGGGTAGGAGCCGACTGAACCCGGAGCATTATTGTGAGCAGGGTAGTACCCGAACCGGGGGGAGGTGTTCGGGTTCTCCTCGAAGTTGGAGGGGCGGGGTGTGAAGTCGGCAGGGCCGAAGTTAGACAGCCTCCCTCCGAACATGGAGTAGAAGTCGGAGGTGTTGAAGTTGGACCCGCGAGGGGTGGGGTTCCGGGACGAGCTGAGGCTGTAGATCTCGGCCCCGGTCAGGTTGGACGGCCGGGGCGTCAAGGCAGACATCGAACGCCTCGACGCGTTCGATTTCCGCACGATGACGTGGAGCTTCCCGTCCCGTCCGATCTCGGCATCGGTCTCGAGGAAATCCCGGCCGTCCAACGAGACGACATCAGAGTCCACCTTGAACGACACAATGGACGCTGCAGTTTCCGGGAACTGCTCCATGATCAAAATCTTAGCGCCGCGATACTCGAATAAAAACAAAAGCAAAGTGTACCAAATGATGCACTGCAAAACGACCACCTGCACCATCAGACTGCCAGAGTACTGTCCGTACATGGCAATCAAGAGCGGAATACCCATAACCAAAGTATTGGGCAGTGTGGAAAGAGAGAAGATGGTGATCATCCACTCTAGCGAGCCGTGTCGGGTAAGGTTCGTCCAGAGGGCTAAAATCACGAGCATAATGATCTTCTGAAGAGTGTCCGCCGCAATGAATCGAAGATTCATCTCGTAAGGATTATTCGTGGAAATGAAATGGAAGGAAAGTAATGGAACGGCGAAGATAGCCACGAAGCGGTTGATCCCGGAACACTGGTCCGGGGAGAAGATCTTCCACCACCGGACCGAGCCGTAGGCCAGGATCATGGCCACATAGAGCGGCACCACCGCGGCCAGGACGGTGTACAGGTCGTGCCAGCTTATCATCTTTGGTTAATTTTGACGCAGATTGTTTATAGCTATGTTGAATTTCTGGTGACCAATGAATGAATATATATTGGAGGGTAGAAAGTAGTTAATTAACGAACAGGGACAGGACGAATATGGAATGTTTCTCTAACGAGTTTCATGTAGAAGTTGAATCTGGCGGAAGAAAGAGAGAGAGAGAGAGGGGTTGCGTTGAGTGTTGGGTTGAGATTAGTCGATTAGACTGAGAGTGGAGTAGTATAAATAGGGGAGGATAAGGAACATAGGTGGGTAAATAGAGACCCCAACTTGTTTTTCATTGTACTTCCATTTTTACTCATGGTATAAATGAACGGTAACTAAGAGTGGTTTTTTATTTTTACTGCGTGTTAAACCTCGGTGGATTATGGTAGTGACTTATTGGATTCATATTGTTTTATGAGATGTAGACAATCCAGAATCATTTTATCTAACTTCTAGTATCTTTTTCCCCTCTGTTTTTTTCTGAAATAATCTCCTAATTCTTGTGTTGTTAAAAGAGTTGTCGTTAGCTCTTTTTTTTTTTTCATCGTTCATATTTTCAGTAGTGTTTTCTCTCCTTTCAAAAGCTGACTATCTATTCAAATTTCAAGCCTTTATGATCATGTTCATGACCGAGATAGAATATATTTAAAATTCACATTTATAGCTCGGCTTGTTAAGTATCCAATTCATCTAAAATTTAACGCTGTAAAAAAAAGTAAATAAAAAGGAGAGAAAGGTTACTCGTTGGCATATTATTGTGTGGTGAATTCGCTGATCTTTCATATAACTTTTACGCATGAATTCATAGGGTCCACACTCCACATCCCATATAAGGCGCCCCCCCCCCCCCCCCCAAAAAAAACAATAATACATGATGAGGTGGCCTCAGTAGAGATGAAAACTCTCATTTCTATGCCATTCCTGAAGAGCCTCTCTATACGCAAGCAAGTTCGTGACTTAAGGGAGACTCCAAATAGTCAATCATTTGTGTATACCTTTGTCATAATTTAGCATCATTGTGCACTCTCGTACGAAAATCAATGTCATATTCGTATTTTGTCCAAGGAGGGAGATTTCGAGCTCGCTCACGTGCATTAAAGACTTAAAGATAATACGTAACTTGTAAGTTCCTAAGATCAAAAATCAATAGGTAAGTTCGACATACGTTTAGGCACACGTAATATTCGTGGATGACATAGTATTTTATGTGGTATGCATATAGCCTCTCATCCTTGGGATTGTTATAGAAACGAACTGCTGATTCGAAAAAGACATTCGTTTTGATGAAGCCGACAACCAAAAAACCCCCTGATCTTACTCTACAATGTCCTGTTATGGGTGACGACACTTGATATAATTTGTAGCTTTGTTAATGTCATCTGCCTGGCAGTAAAATTGTTACTACGGGGCGGACTTTACTATATGGGGAAGCCCCTCTCAAGACCAATTTGCGTAATTGTTCAGTAGGAGTACTAGTAGGAGTAGGAGTAGGAGTAGGATTCAATTGCAGTATTCAATTGCCGACCCTTTCTAGCCTCCGCTCCTTTCGACTTCTGAGTTTCCGACCAGCGGGACTCTACGCCTTGTCCCATCTCAAAAGAAGAGCTAAGCGTCGAGAAAAGGGAAGAGCCGGCAAATAAGAATCCCACCAAGAAAGACCCTCAAGATAGGGTGAGGTAAAGCCTCATACCGGTCAGAAGAGCCCTCAGGGCCTCTAAAATTGTTACTGTTTAGGGCTCATGGGTTTCGTTGGTAAATCAATATTCACCAACTCTTCCCATCCTTGCCAATTATTATCAACCCTCACCAGCTTCAGCCAATCATCCAAAAAGAAAAAAATTCAATCCTTACCAATCTTTTCCAATCCTTATCAATCTTTCTCATTTTTACACCTTCCATTTCCATCCCCAAAAAACCATTGCCTGATCCACCGTTTACCGTAAACGGTCTGATCCACCACAAATAATCCCCCCCCCCCCCAAAAAAACCCAAAAAAAACCAATTTCCCCCTACTCCACCAGGAAAGCGATTTCTTCCACCACAAAACACGTGGCCTGAATCTGTCGTATAATTGCTGATCTACTGCTATTAGTGGTGGACAAGATGCTCCAAAAACCAATACGCACTCCCCCAACACCCAAAAAAAAAAAGGAAAGCAAAAAAGAAGGGAAAAAACACATTCTTAGGACTTCCAATGTGCCAACACGAGAAAGATATTGACCACCACAACAATCTCGTCATCAAAATTTTCACCTTGCTGTCACCAGACCCCATGTAGAGTCATTGGATGGAACACAATTGCATGCAAAAAATTGCGGACAACAGAGAAAGAAGAAGTGGCAACTTGATACAAGACATGCTCTAGCCTGAACAAAATACGATTGAGAAACAACGTATGTTCGTCGATATCTACAGCATTGGAATTCTATCGCACCTTAGTCGCCCAGAAGAGAAAGCGGCTGTCGCATGCTAAGCTCAGCTTTAAGCAATGGGTACTGCTCTAGATCATGAGATGTGCTTAATACTCTCTGCATCACAAGAAGCAATAGTACATTGAAACAGGGAGAAGAAAAGTTTGATCAGCATTCAAGTCAGCTTAAAGTCTGACAACTGCCCTGAACAGGCAAATAACAGGAGTAGGAAGAAGAAGAAGAAGAAGAAGAAGAAGAAGAAAGGAAGCCAAAATAGAAGTGTAGAGAATGACAAGAACGTATAATTACCAGGGCAGCCGCATGAGCATCTTGTATTATAGATCCATGCTTCTCTAGTCTAGCAATGGAGAACTCTGGAAGGTGCCCTGACTGCTTCTTGCCAAGCAGGTCACCAGGCCCACGGAGGAGGAGATCGACTTTAGCCAGACGAAATCCATCCGCTGAGTGCTCCAACACCTTCAATCGGCTCAAACTATTTGCAGTTGATGCCACAAGTATACACCTCGATTTTCGAGCACCTCTTCCAACTCGTCCTCGAAGTTGGTGTAGCTGTGCCATCCCAAATCTGTCGGCATTCATTACAACCATCATTGATGCATCTGGGACGTCAACGCCTATCTCAATGACTATAGTAGCAAGAAGAATCTGTATTTCTCCATCCCTGAAACGCTGCAGTGCTGCATCTTTCTCATCACCCTTCATTCTCCCATGCAATAAACCGCAATTATAACTTGGGAACTTAGAACACATAGTCTCAAAATCTCCTGAAACAGAACGAAGCTGAGGGAGTAGCTCAGACTGCTCGACGATTGGGTACACAACATACACTTTTCCTCCCGCGTCTAGTTCAGACATCATCATCTACTTGTAAGGGAAAAACAAGAGACGTTTTCATGTTTTGTATTCGCAAGACATATGAGAATATTTCTATCACCTTCAACATTTCAAAATTATAAATGTGCATGACCATCCACATAGTGGTTCAGTAACATGTTCTATTTTGAGGGATACAGGTAATTGAACACATGGAACCACTAGTAGTGTCAATACTGCAAAAGCCAACTCCAGTAAGATGCATATGTAAGTAGCTTTGCTGTTACAAGCATAAAGATAGTTTCCAGCAGCCTAAAAAGATTATAAGGGCAAAAGTTCAAGGGGTGTCGACATAAGAAAGCAAAATGCAGAACATCCATTCCCAGATGAACAAGCTATAGGTTTAATGCCTTCATACTTCTTTTCTTTTCTTTTCTTTTTCCTTTTTTTCGGCGGGCAGGAGGGAAGAAGGTGGTTCTTACCACAATTACGTAGTTACTGAAGTAAAAAAGAGCCATTGTGGGGAGTGACACAAGATAGAATTGATGGCATTCTAGATACTTACACATTAATTAACATAAAAATACACGAATCCTCCAGCAGTCAAAAAGGGGGGATTATTGTGACTCTCTTCTCCACCTTGTGTTTTTGGCTAATCACCTGGACTTGGTGACATATGAAATGGGAATGTCGAATTGTCATGGCTGACCAGCTTTTGAAAAGTTTGCGCAGACTCCCAAAAATATAATTTCATGTTACAATTTCTCTCCACCCAATTTTCTCCCCTTGTTAATCCTCTTATATATGGCATGGACATCGAGTCTGGTTTGCACTAAAAGGTTGGAAAATTTTTTACTGCACTTGGGCTATCTAAATTATGAACCACAATTCGTAGATTAGAAACTGTTGAAATCGGCGTTCATATTTTCAAATTTCAACATAGCTCTGAAGAGTGAAGACTCTTTTGGTCCACCACCCTCAAAGGGCTGAGTCCCATGGCAAAAGAGTACTTTTAAAATTAAGTCCAATCTCCACTTTTTCTATTTGCATTGACAGATTAGCTCAGGTAACACAATTACAAACAAATTGGTTCCCTTGATTGGAACAACTCTTCATTACTCCTTCCGTTCTTTACTGCCTCAGTACTTCCAATATCAAATCCACACTCGTGCTGAGTCGTGCAGAATAAGCTATAATGTATCAGGATTTGCAAACCCCCCCCCCCCCTCTTCTTTTCTTTTTAGCAAACAACATACTAGCTTACAGATCCAAGACAGCTAATGATTCAAATTTATGCAGCCAATCCGAACCTAGAAGTATAAACCCCTCAAAAAGGGTAACATTACCTCATAAACCTCCTCGAGACCTTTCTCATTTCCTTCAATAGTGTTTGTCTCAACAGGCAATCTTCCAGGAGGTAAATCTGTAATCTGTCATCGAAAAAGCAAGAAGATAACACCTAAAAGATTTGAGTTACTGTACCGTAAAAACAGAAACTTAAGAAGTACCCCCAGCAGTGACTACTAAGAAATCTTCAATGCATAGTTTTTTTTTTTTTGGTAAGTAATCTTCAATGCATAGTTTACAAGCAAAATTGTCGCTGTTCGCAGTTTGTTGACTTTGGAATATAATTAATTATTCAAAATGATCAATCAAATTGCTTTTTGCTTCCTGTTTATCTTGTAAATGAAGAGTCGAGATGCTTCCAATTAAGGCTTCCAGGAAACCCCCTCGTTAATTGGGGCAATTTGTGTAACCACTGATCCTTCCTTGCCCCAGACTTCTGGGGACCCTTTCTACAGGCGCCGGGGTGATCGTAAGGTATGGTAAGCAGTCACTTGATAGAAACGAAAAACCACTGGGAGGCACTTCACATATCTTTTTTGCCCATGGGCTCATAGCAATCAATCAAATATTGATTAGTAAATAATTAGCTAAGCATTACTTCATTGTAGTGTACAATTTAAGGTTGTTCTAGGCTTCTAGCCAATAAGTAATAGTACAATCAAATATTGATTAATAAACACCAGTTGAAAACGCATCAGAAGCATGAATAGAAAGAATCAGAACTACCAAGCTCCGTAATTGATAGGGTAACCCTCTTGTTTCTCAGATAACTATATTCATAGTTCAAAAGATCCACAAGCAGAGCCATAAGAAGCTAGACAACAAACCTGTGTAAGTGACATGTCGCCATGGAGAGCTAAAGCAAGACTCCTAGGGATTGGAGTAGCAGACATTGCAAGCACATGGGGTGCCATCATGATCTCGCTTTTTGGGGTACCACAGGAAGAACCTGGCCCGATTTCAGGGGATGTAGATGCATACCACAACTGTGAGCTATGACAATGTTAGAATACTGCCCTGATAAAATGATCCCAATCATAAAGGATAAATGATGTAAGCAGAGGTGCATTAAAACATGCAAATAAGAATAATGCTAATAGCATCTCAACTTTTCTGTCACTGACAAATACGTGGACTAGCACGAGTAGACATCCAGCTAACTTGGTGAGACAAAAATGCAGACAATGCAAGACAGAAGATATTCCCAATTGGATTTGGGAATATACATGTGGCAATGCATACGTGCGCGCATATATCAATACTTACATACAGACATACAGAGGGAAACAAGCACATCACCTTACTATTAAATCTTCCTCTTTGGATCACACCAAAACGGTGCTGCTCATCTATGACTGCAAGACGCAAAGCCGAAAATTCGACACTTTCCGCTATCAAACTGTGTGTTCCAATTACCATAGAAATATTCCCTGCTCGGAGTTCCTGCAAGAAACTAATGAGGACAACAGCAAGTCTCACAAATAATATTCAGTAAGAACAAGGTCTCAAGATATACATTGCGGATCATTCGCGCTTCTTTCGTTGGAGTTGAACCCGTGAGAAGAGCTACTGAAGGTCTGTGATCAGGGTCCACATTCTGTAGCAGATCAAGCAAATGCTGCTTGTGCTGGATAGCAAGCAATTCAGTTGGAACCATGCATGCTGCCTGAGACAACGGTATAAGTCAAACGAGGAAGAAAAGAAATATTTGAAATGATTGTCATGTAACACATAACGGCAGTCAAATTACAGGGCAATGGGCTGTCAATACCACTCTTAAGTAAAACTTTGTAGTTGAATACTCAGTCATGGTCCCCTTACGGCCAATATCTCTCGCCTCATTGATGTCTTCGTGGGTTGACTTCTAAGTTGATTGGTGCCTATCTGTGGCTGTTAAGGCTAAACAAGCAAGGATTGTTGGATGATCCTCACGACGCTTTTGATGTTAGCTTCTATGGATTTTGAATCGTATCCTCAGATTCAAAGATTTGAGGTTCTTACCCAGCCTTCTACTCGTCGCTTTATACTAATAAACACTTCAATTTCCATAAATATTATGTACTCAAAACATCTCTAAGTGCATCTTTTGCTATCCCGAAGCAAATAAAAAGTCAACCTCAACTTCATCAGAAAAGATCAAGACACCTTAAACACGTAAAGCCCAACTACATGCCAAGTGAGGCCATTCAGACAAGCATCCCCAGAACCAAACCACTTCATTGTGTAGCTTGCTTCATGATACAGCAATGACAGGTTTCAGGCACTTAACACTGAAAGTAAGGCTTGTAATAGCATAGGTCCACACCTGATATCCAGAACTAATTACTTCCATGCATGCCAAAAAAGCAACAATGGTCTTCCCACAGCCAACATCACCCTGAAAGAAAGCAATTCGTTAGCAGATACATCAAGGGGCAGAAGGAAACATAGCACTTCAAACCCCCCCCCCCCCGCTCCCCCTTCAGCCACACACACACACAATCGACTGTGCTCATCCATGAGGTTGGACATCGTTGAGATAGGATAAGCCTTTTGTAAATCCAAATTTTAAGTACAAGAAGTACAACAGCAGGGACAGGGGAAAGAAACCAAGCAACAACACTAGAAAATTGAAATGAAACATAACCAAATGGGTATTCGCACCACTGAAACACAAGGAATTGGGGGGGGGGGGGGGCTCGGAACCGGTGAAGCATTGATATAAAAAATTACAATTGTCTGAAAAATATCAGCTATTATGTAACTGATGAAAACAAGAAGTTCCAGAACCAAAAACAAAAAAAAAGGCATTCATGCAGCCAGTTGCTATTATTTGCAGATCCACATATACATGTTAAGTAATAGGCAAAAGTGATATTGAGATTTGGGTTTAATATGTTAAGAAGATGTACTCTGATTTCAAAGAAGTGCATAATATTAAAATTCACATCACCTAAGTAAGAAAGTCCCTGCCAATATAGGCCCTTGCACTTATAATTGATCAAAAATTTCGGAGTGCCTTCAATATATCCAGTGGGAGGAGAAGGTATTATTCAACAAGCAAACCACAGAGCCTCCAAGACTTGTCAAATAGAACCCTACTGAGACAGGAGAATGTGCACAAAAAGCTCCAAAAGCAGACATCCGAACGGAGACTAGGATAACAATTCAAGGCCACAGGATACTGTGGTATTTACATTTCCCCTCCCCCCACCCAGCCTGTCCCCTTGTGTGAAATCCATTTCCACCATGCATCACTATAATAAATTTTAATCCCCAAAGCTCACAATATATTTACAAATTAACCATGTTCCCATTGAAACACTGGACAGCATGAAAAAAGCCAGTTCACTCCTACCTTTTCCAGATATAACTGTAAGGCACCATTAACTCATCCAATATAATGGGTACTTTCTGTTGTGTTTTTTTTTTTTAAAAAAAATACTAGCTTCAACTCTTCAACGGCTGAAATTTTGCATTCTTTGAAATAGTTTATTATTTGATTCTTTACTAAAACTAAGATCATTTATGGGTGAGATTTTGCTAATCAAACACTTAGTTATGAGCATAATCTACCTAATAGCAGTGACGGATGGCAATATCATTCTTCCTTGTAGAAGCTAGTGCTTTCATCACATACATGTTCTGCGGTAGTAGATCCAAAAATGCTCTGGATAGCTAATAGCTGCTATTACCACATAGTAATTCAGCAAAGCATATGAAGAATATGTGTTCAATAAAAATAGAAACGGAAGGCTACTACTTCAAGCACTAGTCACTTGACAAATACACTTGCTGTTCTAACTAGGTAAAAATGCAAATGCTATTACAAGCATTATTGCCGGAATAGAGCCTCAGCAGACGAACAGCTATTCTTATCTGCTACCATACCATCTCTAGGCTTTAAAGGACCTTTTGCCAATGGCGATTTAAGGGCGACAGACTGCCTTAAATTGGAAATAGTCAACCGATAGGACCAAATGGAGGGGACAGAGGTCCTCCCAGAAAGGGGACGGTCATTTCAGATTCAGTCCGTATGAAATTGATCATTTTTGTGCCTTCCTCAACTTATCCTGTTTTGTAATTTTACATAGGTGCTTTACGGAATGAACTTTAACCATGAGGCACTTAGAAAAAGAAAACGAAATAAAATAGAATAATGAACTTAAAGAATAGAAGGACAACCATTGTAGGGAGTGACAGCACTCTAGAGGGGAAGCGACCAATGTCATACCATCAGATTCATTCAGATACGTCAGGGGGGGGAGGGTGAGAGGAAGGGATTGACAACAATTATATGCACCAACCCCAGAGACTGAGATCACCGTATGGGGGAACATGATGAAGGGTCTTCCACCAATGGCAATTTAAGTGCGACAAAATGCCTTAAGTTGGAAATAGTCCACCAATAGGACTGAATGAAGGGGACACAGGTCCTCCCAGAAAGGGGACTGTCATTACAGATTCAGTTTGTCTGAAACTGATATTGTTTGTCAATTCCTCAAGTTATCCTGTTGAACAAGTATACATAGGTGAATTGCGGAACAAATTTTAATTATGCGACAGTTAGAAAAAGAAAACGGAATAAAATAGAATAATCAACTTAAGGAATAGAAGGATAACTGTCGTGGAGAGTGAAAGCACCGGGGGGGGGGGCAATGAATATCATACGATCAGATACATCAGAAGAGAGGGAAAAAAAGAAGGGATGGATAATAATGATATGCACAAGCCCTAGAAACTGAGATCACCGTAGGGGAGAAAATGATGAATGCCAATATGCCATACATCATCAGATACATCAGAACAGAAAAAAGGAGGTGGTTGATAATAATGATGCGCACATGGCAGGGCATTAAAACAATCAGACACGCCAACCCAGTGGGTTAAAAAATATTCAAGAGCGGTCAAGATTTAAAATAAAAAAGGAAGAAGATTACAACAAATAAAAAGGATTCAGCTGAATGTTAGGGACTAAGCATAGATACATCAGAGAAACAGAGATATTGCATACACACAGCAGGTGTCATTATTCTAAAAATCTCACATTATGAAAAATTATAGAACTAATTTTAGCAGCAAATCCACAGAATCACAACAGGAGCCAAGCTGTGCCCTCTTCCCCCAAATACTGATATAAGTTGGTTCACAAACAATAAGCCAACCAACAACTAAGTGCAAGAGTCACCAATAAGGAAGGGCATGCAGCAATCGCAAACTGTACACAGAGATCACAACTATCTCAATAGCCCGCGAAGAAAAGAATAGTAAACTGCAAGCATATAGGAAGACAAGACAATACCTGAAGAAGACGATTCATAGGAACTGCTCGCTTTAGGTCCCACATAACTTCAGATGCTGCACTCAGTTGACTTTTGGTTAATAAGTAAGGAAGACCTTCAAGAAACGTCTTAGCAAGGTCTGACCACTCCTCTGTGGGAATAGAATTTTGCTCTATACTTCGGTATCTATCAAGTAATCCTTCCTTCTCTATTCTCGATCCAAGACCTTCAAGCATCTGATACAAGCGTCCTAACTGAGGAACTGAACAAAAGTGAGCCAGCCAACACAACTCATCAAATTATTTGAACAATGCATATGCAGAGGACCAACTACTCATACCATCATAAGCAGACATGATTTCTTCAAAAGTACAATCACAAACATGGAACAGAATACAACTTCAGTAACCATGTTAATCTGGTGCAACATCCTACATCATGAACCAGCACAATATTCTCTTAAAAGTTCTTCCCCCCCCCCCCCCTTCACATTTTTTAGGGGGATGAGTAATCCAACTATAAGAAATTGCCAAAAATACAATGCAGACCCAATAAATCAATGAGAATGTTTGTAGAATGGCTCCAAGGGGATGTCTCCCAACTTTTCTCCATCATCAGCCAAGCCATCAACACATCTTTGATATTCGTTAGTCCACCCCATCATCAAGGATAAAATGAAATGACGAAACAAAGAAACCCGCCGGCAATGAACATGATCAGCCGATTCTTCCTCAAGGCACATAGAACACTTACTTGCTAATTAAAATTTCTTTTCTTAAGAATGCCCTCTGAGGGAAATTAGAAGCAATTTTAGGAAAAACGCAAGCTCTGGAATGAGCTTTCTACTTCCAGACGGCCTTTGAGAGGAAGATCAGGATAATTTGACCCTTCATAAAGCCTGTTGCAGACACTCTAAATGCTATAAAAACCCGTTTTGAGTGCTGGGCAAGAAAATCTCATTGCCCTCAGGCAGGACCTTCAATTTTGCAAGCAAAGCCAAAGACTAGAAGAGCTATCCTCTGGCCAATAGTTTGGCCTTCTCAAGAATATGCTATACCCTGGTAATTTTTCTCACGATTCCACAAGCCCGCTGTTTGCACAATTGCCTCTTTTAGATGCGCTCTGTGAAGATCTAGACATTGAACCTTAAGATTTTGATCCATGCATCATGCATCATGCCAAAACAACACGTGGATCCATTCTTCACCTTAGATTGCACGAGAGACGGGTTAAACGCACTAAAAGAGATCTCGAGCAACCCACCTCAGAAGGACTCTTCTTGCTCTAACCAAAATTACAGACCCCATAGATATGTAAAGTATAAGGTTTATGTATACAATTTAAAGTTCATAGTTTGTAGTGTATTGTTTATGATTCATGTCCACGTTCCAGACAGCTAAAAGGTCACTAGTGGACAATTTTCTGCAGCTGGGGATTACGGTGGACAAAAGCAATATATTCACTAGACTATCCCACCTTTATTCACCTTTCAAATCTAGAGTCCAATGCATGCAGCCTCCCTACAAATTGATTGTACAGACAAGGCTGCATATATTCTAACCTTTGTTACAACCTCCCCGGCGAGACTCCATGGAATTACTTTGGTTTTAGCATTGCACGCTGGTAATTGTTAAGTGCTACTTGCTCCCGCAGGTACTTCCTCTCAACAATGTATGCACACATGTCAAACAATTCTTTATCAGCTTCCTAAATACGTGGCCAATAAGAAGCTCATTAGTTGTGCCCAAGGCAATGCTCATACAAAACAATCCAGCTGGAGAGGCCCTTTTCTCTGAAATCAGTGATGTTTTCCATCTACTTCGCACCAACTACTTCAACTCCCACTACATCATTGTTAACTTTTAGCCAAGTTTCCATATGAATATATGATATCATGCATTACAGAGTTATGAGACAATATTCAAGTGAGGCACGTAAGTCTGGAGTATAAGAGGAGAGGCGATGATAATATTCAAGAAGACATGGTTAACGATTCAAATAGCAAGTAGCATTTGTCACACTGCACAACGACCAATGCACCAATTTCAATAGACAGAACAACAGAATTAGCATCAATATGCTCAATACGTTTTGATAAATGAATAATTTAACACAAAGGTTGCAAAATTTTCGAAGTGGAAAAAAAAAATGCCCGAAAATAATAACCAAGTCACTCTAGGCTGACGAAAATGTTGAGTTGATGAGAAACCAAACCAAGAAACTACCTTTGCATCACACTAAGGGTAAAGTGGTGGGGCTTACACAGCCTAACTCATACAAAAGAATAGCAATGAGATTGTTTCTGATGGATCCTTGCTCTAGAAGTAATTGGCTGCCTTTTACTCAACAACAAAAGAAACAAAGACAATTTAATGACATCTGACTTAACATAACACGCTGAAAAATAGCGCCACAAATGTTACTTTGGAAACATGAAAAATAGAAAAATTCTAGATGCAATAAGCATCTACGAGATCACATTCCACTAGAAACCAGTGCTAAGAACTAGTGTTCAACTCACTAATGTCAGTGCAACACAAAGTCGATCCACCACAATCATGGATATTTTCCAAGTTAGCTAAAGCAGACTCCATCTCATGGTATGCTGCTTCAAGTCCAACTCCCTGGCCCGTTGCAGCATTGAACTACAACGCCTGTTACACCTCTTTACAATACTAAAGAGCCAGGGGCAGACCTACACTGCCAAGGGGGAAAAATTATTCAAGATTCTGTATAAAATCATTAAAAGTTTGTGTGGAGGATGCCATAAAAACGAAACAGTACTTATAAAATACGAGGAACACAGAATGTCTGGATCCACCACTGTCGAGAGCGATCTATAGAACATTCATATCATCAACACTGGCCTTGTGAATATCCACAGCCCAAAAGGCAATATACATCTTATAATCACACCACAGTATCCATAAGAACGTTACAAAGCTCACCTGTTAGTCTGTTATAATCACACCACAGTATCCATAGAAAGGAAAATATATCTACTAAACGGAAGAAAAATTATACAAGCAAAGAACCAGATCTCCTAAAACAGAATTAAGTACACAAAAAGGATTCCAATGATGCTACAAAAACTAAATACAAAAATGATTTTTCCGAGGCAAGGGGCCATTTACAAGCTTAAATTACCTGAATGTAAAAGAACTCATCAAATATAAACCTCCTGTGAGCTAACTCAGCATCATGCAAACTCTTAGGCTGGTGAATCCCAATATATGCCTGCATTGCCCAGCTACATCATTTAGTGTTCCATAATGCAGAACCAGAAGAATCATCAACAACAAATACTTGCATAACAAACACTTTTTGAAAACAAAATCCTTGCATCCCCGTGTCATATGACATGTCACCGTGAGACACCCAAATGATTGATTATAATTTAAACCAATCTAAGAATTGTGGTTGTGATGGACAATATCACATGTTTGGCATGTCTATATATGGCTCTAATATTTCAGAATACACACACGCACATACGCAATGACGAGAGAGAGAGAGAGAGAGAGAGAGAGAGAGAGTAGGTAGCAGTGACAGCCAATAGCATCATGTGCATAACAATGACAGAAGAATGCAATGTTTTAGCTTTGCCATTACAAACTGAACTAACACAGTGGGAAAAATTACTGAACAGATGATAGTTAGCCTAGGTTTAGCTTACATCATGGAGATGCTGGACTCCGATATCCCTCGTGATGTCTTGCGGAATAGGATCAGTTATGGCAGGCAGTGACTCCAAAGCCCTGATTATTTCCACAGGAATTTAAATAGTGGGTATGACTAGTCAAAAACAACATTCAAAAGGGAAAGAATAACACATATCATAATATTGATATTGGATTTCCCTTTTTCTTTTTTTTGGGGGGGGGGGGGTGTCAATAGCCTGCAAATTACTAGTTAGCACCAACAACAGCTAACCTATAAAAAGATCACGAACAAAAAGCATGTGACAAAAAGATTAAAAAAGATGTCATGGCTTTTGGATTGCCTCGGGGTTTGTAGCAGGTAAATCAATATGCAATTATCATCATGCAAGAAAACAAACAAACTAGAAAACTCTATTCATTAGTTTGATTGCAGTTCCGACTAATGACTATCAAAACCACATGAAGGTAGACAGCTAATGCTAATGTGTCCCCCTCTTTGTTCAGACCAAAAGTTATCCAACATTATCACTTTCCCAAGCCAAATATTCAGTATATCCTCCAAGAGAATCATTATTTGGGATCAAACATGACAGTTGCTTGATGTCAAAAGTTCACAATATATGTCATATATTTACCAACTCTTTCATTCTACAGCTTCTTGTTTGGTCATAACTCCTACAACCGCTACTAGCTGCTGCTTAATATAAAAATCTGAAGGATCATGCTATAGTATGCAAACACAAATACTCACCCCCCCCCCCCCAAAAAAAAAAACATTGAGTTTGTTCCTTTCAGAAGATCTTGCCGTGCATTTGCAAGAAAGGAAATGCAAAATAGCCAGAGTTTATTCAAGATAAAACCAAAATGCTATCTCAATGAACACATTCCATTTACATTCCTCCCCCTTATTTGATTCCTTCCACTTACATATGTTGATGTGTGCCAAACACACCATTATATGGTTCGGAACAGAAAAGACTCTCCAAAAAGAATTAACCCAGAATGGAAAGCAACAGACAGCAAAAAGATGAGAGGAATTAAAAGGAAGAACCTTGTCATGATCTCCCTCAACAACTGCGCTTTGAGGCCACCCTTTGAAGGATATATTGGATATAGCCGGCCTTTTTCCAGAATAGATGAATCTTCTTCGTTTTCAATAACATCCAAGCTATATGCTCCCATTTCATAGTGATCTTCCTTAGAGGTTCTACGAACCTGTAGCAATGCATGGTTCAGTACTTGATGGGAACTATATATCAAAGGGCTACCATATATTGCAAGCAAAAGAACACAGTGAAGGAAGATCAGGAAATCTCTATGATTCATAGCTAATCAGAATCAGAGTATAATAATTACAGAGAATATTTGGAATATTTATTGGAAAATAAATAAATTTTGCTGTGCAAGACATATCACTCTCCTTTGGCAAAAGGTGGGAGAATAGAGTAGCCCTGCATCACAACCCTTCATATTCACCCAAAAGTGAAACAACCTCACTCTTCAAAAATTTTGAAAATTACAGAGATGGAAAATGTGTCTGCAAAAAAAAGGAAAATGTGTGCTTTGTGCCTGATTATATGTCACAGTAAAATAAAATAGTTAGATGAAATATAGAAGTCAACTTCACATCAGTTGAATAATTACAGTAGTATACATACAAAAAGGTTAGCCACAAAAAGCCATGAGAGTCAACATTAATGCATCACGACTCATCTGTTATAAAAGAACACTTGCATGCCACTCAACAAACTGGAGTAGCAACGAAAGCATTCTTCCAAGAAGTTTCCTATTCCTCTCTTCCCCAGAGGCCAGAACATAAACACTCTCTCCACATAATTAAAGAATAAAACCCTGGCAGCGCTGAGCTGCTGTGAGTCCCCTAGATTGATAAACAAAACTCTACCTGATTACTTTTTTTTTTTTTGGTAAGTAATCAAGAGGTATATTAAAAGGACACCAAGGGGATGTCACCCATTTACAAAAGGACACCATAATGCAGTCAACAAAAGCCAAAAAATTTGAAGATTTGTTATCATAAAGCCCTACACTCCAACTATACAACAACCTCAAAAAATAAAGTTTAAAATCTTGGAGCGGCAAGGCTTTATCGTCAAAGATACGACGATTTCTCTCCTTCCAGGTGGTCCACCAAAATAGCCAAAGGCACCATATTCCAAACTCCGAGGATCCAACTCTTCTTCATCCTTCTCCTCCAAGCAACAACCACATCTCTCACATTAGAAGGTTGAACCCAACTAATCCCTATAAGAGAGAGGGCTAAATCCCAAAGTGCGGACACCCAACGACAGTGAACAAGAAGATGATCTGCGGTTTCTTCCTCCTCCAAACACAGATGCTTGCTTGGGCCTCTAAAATTTCTTCTTCTAAGCAAATCATCCGTAGGGATCTTTCCTATAGAGGCTGCCCACACAAAGAAACACACTTTTGTGGGATCTTTAGACTTCCAAATGGACATATCCGCCAAATCATAACCATCCAAGGCATCAGAATGTGTGGAACAAAAACTCTTGATGCTAAAGGATCCCTTAGCGTTAAGAGGCCACACAATCTCATCCTTTTCTTGCGACTTTGCCAGCAATTACGGCTAACAAATCACCAAAACTATCCTCTTCCCAATCATTAAGATTCCTCACAAAAGTCAAGTTCCAGTGGCTAATGTCCGCGTTCCAAGAGACTACTTCTTGGACCGTGGCATCCTTCAGACGAGCCATCCTAAAAAGATCTGAAAAAAGAGTCTTTAAAGGCCGCTCCCCACACCACACATCATGCCAAAATAACACCCTTGAGCCATCCTTCACCTCAAAATGTACTAAAGATTTGAAACGCCGAAGACCTGATAGGATAGCTTTCCAACAACCAACACCATGGGCATAAGGGCTCTTCTTGCTCCGCCAACCCCTCTCATCAACCCCATACTTTCCTTTGATCACGTTTCTCCACATAGCATCATCCTCCTTTGCAAACCTCCACAACCATTTGGTCTTCAAAGCATCATTCATAACACGGAGAGGTCTTATGCCAAGTCCTCCCTGTTACTTAGGACGACACACATCGTTCCAATTTACCCAATGGAGGCCATTACCATTATCAATGGAATTCCAAAGAAAATCTCTCATGATTTTCTCTAACCGATTCGCAATGCTAGAAGGGATAGTGAATAAAGACATAAAGTAGATAGGTAAGCTGCTCAAAGTGCTCTTCAAAAGAGTCAGTCTGCCCCCTCTGGACAGAAGCTTAGACTTCCAGCCTGCCAATTTTTTGTGAAACCTCTCAATAACTGGGTCCCAAACAGCTATGCTCTTAAAGGAAGCACCAAGAGGAAGACCAAGATAAGAAGAAGGCAAGTACTGAACACCACACCCAAAGAACCGGGCCAAATCCTGAACATTAGGCACCTCACCAACAGGGATGAGTGCGCTTTTGGAAAGGTTAACCCTTAGCACAGACATTGCTTCAAACAGCAGAAGGATGCACCTTAAATACCCTAGATTATTCTCATCCGGCTTGCAAAAAACAAGGGTATCATCGGCAAAGAGCAAATGAGAAATCAACAAACCCTCGGACTAAGGGTTGCTAATCTGAAAACCATTCAAGAAACCCTCCTCACCTGCTTTAATCACCAACTTACTAAGCGTCTCCATAACCAGAATGAACAATAAAGGAGACAAAGGGTCCCCTTGCCTTATACCTCTTGAACTAGAGAAAAAACCTGATGCTTCACCATTAATCAAGACAGAGAAGCGCACCGTGGAAATACAAAAAGATATCCAATTCCTCCACTTGTTAGGGAAACCCATTTTCTCAAGGGTATCCAAGAGAAAACTCCAAGAGACATGATCATAAGCTTTCTCAATGTCAAGCTTACACAGGATACCCGATATCCCAGATCTTAAATAAGAATCGATGCACTCATTGGCAACCAAGGCAGCATCCAAAATTTGACGACCAGGAACAAAAGCATGCTGCGAGGGACCCACAAGTTTTCCAACAACTTTCCTCAATCTAGAAGCGAGGACTTTGGCAAGGATCTTATAAACACTCCCTACCAAACTGATGGGTCTAAAAAGCTTAATGTCATCTGCACCCGCCACTTTGGGAATCAAACTAATAAACGTGGCATTTAAACTTTTCTCAAAGACACCCTTATTGTGGAAATCAGCAAAAAAACCCATAACTTCCTCCTTGACAGTAGACCAACAGTGCTGGAAAAAGGCCAAATTGAAACCATCTGGCCTGGCGTTTTCTCATTCCCTAACTCAGAGATTGCGTTCCAAACTTCAGCTTCAGTAAACTCACTCTCAAGATCCCTAGCATCATCAAGACTAATAGAGGCAAAAGCCATACCGTCAAGCAGGAACCTTGATGGATGAACTTCATGATACAGATTTTCATAGAAGTGGACAATTGCATCCTTGGCCAAGGCAGCATCATCAAAGAGCTCGCCATCCACTTTAATTTTGTGAATGGCATTAAACGATCTTCTCCTATTTGCCACCTGATGGAAAAATTTGGTGTTGCGATCACCATCCACCATCCATTGCTGCTTTGCTCTTTGACGCCAGAAAATATCAATGGGCCTTCACACCAAAGAGAGCTCTTTTTTAACTTCGAGTCTTTCCATTCTATCTACCCATAAGAGAGACTGTTGTTGCTCCTTGTCATCTAAGAGCTTCACTTTCTCCAGCAAACTAGCCATCTTTAACTCTAAATGGCCAAACACCTCCCTGTTCCACTGTTTGAGCTTGGACTTCAGAAAGTTCAGCTTCTTTGCCAAAACAAAACTGGAGGGGCCACTAACAACCAACTCATCCCAAAAAGCTTTGACAAGGTCACTAAAGCCATCCACCTCAAGCCACATATTTTCAAATTTAAACGGACATCTACCTTTGGAGACTTCCCCAACCCGAAGGAGAATGGGAAAATGGTCAGAGGTAATTTTCGGGAGGATAACTTGACGAACCCCCCGGTAGTGGTCTTCCCACTCAACTGAGAATAAAAATCGGTCAATGCGAGATAACACGGGAACCTCCTCATGGCTGGACCAAGTAAAGCGCGCACCTTCCAGTGGCGGATCGATGAGATTGCAATCATCAATAAACCTAGAGAACTCTGCCATTGCCCAAGACGACCGACCACCTGAGGATCTCTCTGAAGGAAACCTGATGACATTAAAGTCCCCACTCAAGCACCACGGTATGTCCCAAGAGGACATAAAGAACGACAACTCCTCAAATAAGGCCCGTCGCATATGGTCGCATTAGACCCATATACCCCAATCAAACCCCACTCAAAATTATCCTCCAGCGACCTAAACTTGCAACAAACAGAGAACGACCCAATACGAGAGTCACCAAGCTCAAGACTTCGGGATCCCAAATGACAATAATGCCTCCCGAACGACCCACTGAGGGTAAGTAACGCCACTCAATCGGACAGCGACCCCACAGACTAACCGCTATCGAACGACTTACAACTTCCAATTTGGATTCTTGGAGAATGGCAACATCGCACCTGAAAGTGCGCAACACCCACTTAACATCCCCTCGCTTGTTTGGACAATTGAGCCCCCTGACATTCCAGGCAAGAACTTTAATGGCTGGCCCCATCCGAAGACAATCTTTCCCTTGCGACAGCCTCTCCCCTACCCTCTTCTACCACTTGATCACCTTTCAATCTCTTGGCTTCCAGTGAGGCAAGAAAAGAGGGCAGCTCCATCTCTCTACCTTCAATGGCCAAACCCATCTTCTTACAAAAGAAGATCATTCTTTCCAGGACCCACGCAGAGCCTTCACTGACATTGCCCGCATAAGCAGATCCAACTAAAGCATCCTCATCTGAACCTGAAGAATGGGCTTGATGGAGAGCTTCCTCAGACAAAGAGAGTCGTCCCACCCCCTGCCCGGAAGAAGCACCCGCACCAGCATCAACAGCAAACTTAGTCTTTCCAACCTTCTTCCTACGAGAGTAAACTACCACACTCGTGGCTGGTGAGCGGGTTGCTGGACACAACTCCTCCTCCGCCACATTAAGAGGTGATTCTGGA
This sequence comes from Selenicereus undatus, assembly GCA_017589665.1. NCBI lineage: Eukaryota > Viridiplantae > Streptophyta > Magnoliopsida > Caryophyllales > Cactaceae > Selenicereus > Selenicereus undatus. Next base: position 85,879,507 of record JACYFF010003369.1, on the reverse strand, counting down.
ACCCTTGAGGCACACGGGGAGCTGCACTCACAATCAGAGGAGGGATAGTTCTCCAAAAGATCTCTCAACACTGAAATTGATTAATGCAAGGAGGAGAGACCTCCACACACTCCTTAGGACTACCCAACATGCCAGGAGACACTGACACATCCTTAACATTGTCCTTAAAGGAGACCTTCTGCTTCAACAAGTCAGCACTACCATTGTGAGCTTCACCTATCACCGCTGCACAAACATCCCAAGATCCACAATCCCTACACTTCCACCCCATCAATGACGAATCAAACTCTACCTGATTACTTGTAATCACATTAAGGCAAATAACTTACTGAAGTAACAATCCCTTCCAATCCTGCTGAATTATCCAATACAGAACACCTCAACATACACTTCCACAAAATTTGTGGAGCTTCTTGTACCTAACCCCCAGGATTGCAGAGTAAGAAGACCTTCGTTTGCAAGCGTATCCAATGCTCACCACAAATCCCAAAAATGCTAGTTCAAATGCCTTAATATGAGGGCTAACAGAAGAAGATTTGCTCGACCCTCATCACTAGAAAACAAAATCTTCACGCGCATTAAAACTGGTAACTGGTAAGGACCAAAATCCATCAGTAGGCCTGAAACTTTTTATTTCCAACTGTGTGACTGACAACTTGAGAGAAGGAGCTGATGAGGGGTAGAAATCATGTGATTATTACAGCTTTACAAGAGAATGAACTGGCTTGGTCACGAAGCCAAATTCTAATATCTGAATGTATAGAAACAGCGAAGGGCCCAAGAATTTGAAGCTTAGCAGCTCATTATTTTCCACTGATCTACTGGCCTCAATGAGATTCAAACTTCATGAGACATCAACAGCATCATAAAATTAGGCATAAGAAATACAGGTAAGATATGCTATATCCAATTAAAGACATCCTAGGTGACAATCAAAGCAACAAAACTTTTAACACTCTTCAGAAACTCAAATGATTGCGAAGAAGAAAGCTTTCTGCCTCCGTTCACTTTACTTCCCAATATGAAGTCGTGCCCCAAGGCAATGATGTGATGGCTGGCAGCTCACCCCATGATACTGCAAGTTCCTTTACTTTTAAGGGTTTTTGTGATGGACTTGTGAAAGGGTCCAACTGTGCTGATTCCCCTGTGCAGGCAATCAGGAAGTCAAAAGCTCCCAGTAGAGCTTTTTTTTTTAAAGGAAAAGGTCATATATAAAATAGAAAGATCAGAAGCTCAGCTGCACAGTGAGCATCGTACAAAAGGCTATATACAACCTAAGTATAAACTACTGCAGAGTGACTCCCAGTAGAGCTTTTTTGGGGCTTGGTCAGCTACTATAAAGCAACATTACCGCAGAGGACATACTGACAGGAAGATATTTCAATTTAGCAAGCAGATGTCATATATGTCCAGAGGACAGAGCACCTTATTGTATGGTTCATGGGGCTTCTTCTATTTGGCATTTGATATCTCCCTCATGGGGATTTGTTGGATTCAACCAAGGAAATTCAAAGATGCTTTGGTCAGTTGGGAAAGAAGGACAAAGAGGAGTTGGGTTTTTAATAACTTTAACATTATATCCTCGGCTATCTGGTGGAGTACTCGCAAGGGAAGGAATCAGCTAATTTTTGGGGCAACAATCATGTCAATAGTTTAGACTTCATTTCTAGATAATTTTGTATTGATAGTCATCTATTGAATAGTGTACAATATTTCTAGAAAATTTTGTATTGATAGAGTCATCTATCATTCATGACAGTGCGAAGGCGTGAAAAGTTTTTTCTATCCCTGCTGTACATGAGTGACATCTCAGTGGTGTCCTAATATGTCATTTGCTTACTCATCCAAAAAAAAAGAGAAGAAAAGTAAGGGCGCCGGAGGGAAGGAGGAGAAGAGGGGGGGGAGACCTCTTAAACAGCCAATCTCTGACCTAACGGTACATCCTTACTGTGGACTTGCTTTTCTTTTAACCAAAAGGAGAGATATTTCCTAATGAGCTCCTGACACTTGCAAAAGTGACCCAAGCCCCACTGTAGTGCCCAGCCATATTTGTCAACGAAATTCCGAACTCTTGCACCACAACTGGGAACATCCTGTTTTACTTATAAATTTGCAACAAAGGATCTTCATACAAAATTAGAGAAAGGTTCATAAGGTGGGGGGTAAAACTCCTCGGAGATACTTCTGCTTTTTCTTAGAGATCCTAATAAGATAAGGAAAGCAATAACTGCTAAAGAATATTGCAATCTATTGTGTAGCAGAAACCTAACACATTGGGTGATTGGATAGGTTCAAGGTCGCCAGCAAATGAAGCAACAAGGCACAACGAACCCACACTCAACTCCTCAGTTCAATACATCCATCAATAAACTTCTAGACATTCTAAAATCCCCCCCCCCCAAAAAAAGGGAGCCCCGGCATTAACCTAACTAACTACTCCTGCACATAATAGAACCCTAAATTACTCATACCTCCACCCAAACAAAGACAGATTGTGAGAAACATCAAATACGGAAGTATGACTTTCAGGAGTAACATTCCTGTTAAAGAATCTCCTAGCCACCATCAGATCTTTGACTGAAGAGGGTTGCACCCAACTAACACCCACAAAGGAAATAGATAAATGTCAAAGAGACGTAGCCCAACGACAACAGATATGGAGACGTTTCTTCCTCCTCAAGGCGCGTAAAACACCTACAAGGCCATTAAGATTTATTCTTTTTTTATATAGGGAAAAGGCGTAAAATATATTAAACTGAATAATGTACAAAGGGATGGTTGCAAGCAAGCATCCTACAAAAGGATTATGTTTGATAAGTTCCCACTATCCCAGAAAAAAAGAGTCTTGATAAGAATATCTTTGATTCGTTGAAGGGGCGTCTCCTCTCCTTCAAAGACCCTTTTGTTTCTCTCTCGCCAAATAGCCCAAAAAATCGCATGTGGGATCAATAAGACGCTTCTCTCTTTAACTTTCCCACCAAAAGCACTTTCCCAAGCCAAAAGATGATTCCTCACAGAATCCGAGACAACCCAGGAGACTCCCAAGCAACTAAAGGATAACCCCCATAGAGCCCTTGCAAATTGACAATGTAGTAGTAGGTGATCAGGAGACTCCAAATCAACTTTGCACATGGAACATCTGTTCACCAAAATAATTCCCTTCTTTTGTAAATTATCACATGTCAAAATACTCCCATGCGAAGCTTCCCACACAAAAACTGACACCTTCAAGGGAGCCAAACTCTTCCAAATGATTTTCCAAGGGAACCGCCCCAAAAATCTAGACTCTGTAGTGGAGGTAGAATTAGAGAGGAGCTTTATATAATAAGATTTAACAGTGAAAAAACCTTTAGGGTTGAGATCCCAAGTAACCGCATCAGGTGAGTCATGAAATGAAATCTCACTCAACTTACTGAGAAAGGTGGCAAGGATAGAGTCATCCACCAAAGCATCACGGATGAAAACAGAAGACCACAAAATAGTGCTAGGCTCACGTTGGCAAAAATCTGCAATAGTAGCGTCTCTATTCAACATAAGCACATAAAGAGAGAGGAAGCTATCTGGCATAGGGCCCTCCGTACACCAACGGTCGTGACAAAACAAAATAGAAGAACCGACACCAGACTTGAGGAAAAAATGATGAAAAAATCCTCCCCATCCTTTGTGAATGAACCTCCATAAACTATGCCCATAAGCACCACTTGGTTTGGATGGATACCATCCAAGACCATTATCCCCATATTTGCTCCTAATAACTCTTCTCCACAGGCTATCCTTCTCATTCATGTATCTCCACCACTACTTGCCTAGCAATGCTTCATTGAAGATTCTAAGATCTCTAACACCTAATCCCCCTTTTGGTATGGGATTCTTGATAATATTCCATCTAACATGATGAAATTTGAAGTCACTACCAAAAGACCCCCAAAGGAATTTTCTCTGAATAGCTTCCAACTTATTAGCCACTAAGACTGGTAAAGGGAAGAGTAAGAGAAAGTACGCTGGAATGCTCACCAAAACACTTTTAATAAGTGTGAATCTCCCCCCTTTGGAGAGATACTTTGATTTCCATCCAGATAGTCCTCTCTCAAAACGCTCGATCACAAGTGCCTAAATGGATTTATTCTTAAATTTTGCACCAAGAGGGAGGGCAAGATAAGATGATGGAAAAGAACCAATAGAGCATCCTAGAATCCCTGCAAGCAATTGAATATTGTCCACTTGCCCAACTAGTAAGATAGAGCTCTTTGAGAGATTGACTCTTAGACCAGACACCGCCTCAAACCAAATAAGAATGCCACGCAAGTTCACTATTTGCTCGCACTCATTATCACAAAAGATCATCGTATCATCAGCAAAGAATAGGTGGGAGACATCGGTGGCAGAATCATTCAACCGGCCTACAGAGAAACCAGAAATAAGTCCTGCTGTAGCAGCCGAATTAACCATCCTTGTGAACACTTCCATCACCAATAAGAACAGAAAAGGGGATATAGGGTAACCCGGGCGCAATCCTCTAGAAGCAGAAAAGAATCCAAGCAATCCATCTCTCCCCAAACCCCATTCTTCTCATCACGTAAATAAGAAGATCCCAATTGACATGGTCATAAGCCTTCTCGATGTCAAGCTTGCAAATAACCCCCGACTTACCAGACTTGATCCTAGAGTCAATAAGCTCATTTGCAATGACTACTGCATCCAAAATCTGTCTGCCCCCAACAAAGGCGTTCTGATTCTCATAAATGAGGCCCCCAATTACACTTCTCAACCTACGAGCTAACACCTTTGAGAGCAACTTATAAATACATTGAGGCTAGTCACAAATTTTCCATTTGTGTAAAACTCCGAGAACATCGTCAACACATCCCCTCGCACTGTATCCCAGTTTGCTTGAAGGAAAGCCACAGTCATTCCATCTGGCAGGCGCCTTATCCCCACAACAATCATGTAGAGCTCTAATGACTTCTTCTTCATCAAATGACATCTCAAGAACCTCCCTGGCGGAGGTAGATAAAGAGGGCAATGATAAGCCTTCCACTTTCGACCTCCAGGGGTTCAGTTTTAGAGAGTAGCTTCTTGTAGAAGCCATGTTGTAGAAGCCATGTATAGAGCTTTTCATACCTTCAATTGTTTCATAACGATTCCCCTCAATCTCCACCCCTGACATGAAGTTGAACTTCCTACGCAGGTTGGCCGTTCTACGGAAAAACTTTGTGTTGTGATCCCCCTCTCTAAGCCACAGATCCCTTGACTTTTGCCTCCAAGAAACTTCTTCCATGTGCAATACCCTTGCCAACTCCTCTCTTGCCTCCCTCCTTTGGTCTATTTCATCACTGCTGAGATCAACATATTCTTCTTTCACATCAAGCGCATTAACAGAATCCAACAGTTTGTATTTCCTTAACTTAATATCCCCGAAGACTTCTTTGTTCCATTTCTTCAACTCCTCTTTAACAAACTTAAGCTTCCTCACAATCACATAACTAGCAAAGCCTTCCACTTCCACCTCTTCCCACCATTTTTTAACAAGGTTAGAGAACCCCTCAACTTTGAGCCACATGTTCTCGAATTTGAAAGGAACATTCCCCCTCTCCATCTTGGCCTTCTCTAGAGTTAAATGATCTGAGAGAGGCCTTAGCAATCTAGTCTGAAGTGAGTCTGGGAAATGTTCCTCCCAGTCCAAAGAAACCAAGAAGAAGTCCAACCTCGAGCAAACAGCTTCCCCACCACTCCTAGACCACGTACAATCGCCCTCACGCAAAGGAAGATCCACTAAAGCAGCACAATTGATGAAGTCATGAAACTCCACCATAGTATTCATTGGACATAATCCCGAACTCCTTTCTTGAGGATATAAAATTTCATTGAAATCTCCCCCGATACACCATGGTCCAGGCCATCCATCTCCACTTCTTCGAAGCTCCTCCCAAAATCTCAATTTATCAAATCTGTCTTGAGGACCGTAAACCCCAGAAAATGCCCATGTGAAGTCACCGTCTACCATTTGAAATATGCAAGTAATGGAAAATCCACCCAGAGAAGAGGAAACAAAGTTCAAAGTGTTCTTGTCCCACATCACTATGATGTCCCCCGAGGCACCTTCAGCTTTAAGGAAAGCAAAATTCACAGAATAGTTCCCCCACAAACTACGAACAACATAACATGTAGCTTCCTCTAACTTTGTCTCTTGCAGACAAATCAGATCACATTTCCAATCCAATCCGTAAGAAAACTTTTTAAGACATCTCTCTTACGAAGATCATTGATGCCCCTCACATTCCAGGACAACATCGTAAACATATGGAACCAACATCCCACCAGAAGAGACGCTTACCCGGTCATAGTTCACACCAAACTCGAGCCTCCTTAATTCTCTTTGCCTTCTGATTGCCGATGATGTCCTTTGCACACTCTGTTTGGGCACGACACTATTCTTTTCAATTCTAGAAAGTAAATGAATGACTTCACTTTCATAGCCTGAAAATGCCACACCAATGGTGGCGGCAATACTTTTGAGCTTGGAGGCCAACCATTTTGACACATTCCCAGAATTAACATTTTCTCCATCCCAAATATCTTCTACTGAAAACGAATCATTTGAGCTATGAAGAAATGAGAAATCAATTGCTAGAGGAGTTTCCACATCTTTAGCATTAGTTTGCGCAATGGACACTAATGGCCAATCATGGTGCACAGGATGCTCACACCTATTGTCAACCACCCCTGAAAAAGATGCACTACTTCGAGCTCCTAAAGTCATAACAAGTGCATCCCGAACCACTTCTCTGGGTAAGTCGCAAGGCACACTACCCAAAACACCAAGACCCAAATCAACAGAATGAGAGGAGTGGCTTCCCACAGAAAAAAGAGGAGGATTAACCACCAGGGTTGTAGGTTGGTCAATCATATCATTGAACCAAGAATAAGAAGTGGAAGGCGTATGAGTTGAAGCCACAGAGGGAGAAGATAGCGCATAGGTTGAGGAACATAAGCATCCCTCACTGGTAGCATGGTTGTGCCCATATAAAGCTGACCAGCGATATCTGCTTCCAGCCTTGCTAGATCAATCCACGCACCCTCATCAACTGAAGGAGAACTTGAAGTAGAAGCTAACAAGGCAAGAGAGGCATCAGGGTGCTACTGCTACCTCCACATTGGTAGTTGTGCATCTGTTAGTTTCCTTCAAGGTTAACCCCAGGGAGCTCCTACGAAAATAGACCTGCTTTGGTTGACATCTATAAACATGCCCAAGATGCTTTCCATTTCTCCTGGTTAACTTGGGAGTCTCACCATTTCCTTGAACCTCTAGAGTCGAGGATGGTTCCACTGAGGAACTTAACCCCAAGTTAGTAGTCAAAGCAGGAGATGACAAGACACCACAAGACACCAGCATAGGAGCGGAGAAAGCTTGCTGGCTCACCAACGAAACCACACTGAGGGCAACATCCTGGGGGTGGCGGCGGGGGGGCTAGGTCCACCCCAAAGCTCTTCAGTGCTTGCAACTTGCACCCTTTCAGTTGCAAAATTGGCTCGAGGGGAGTCTGACCCACAATCTCAGCTATTGAATCAAAGATTTTAACTCAACCTTGTTCATTCCAACCGGCTGGGAAAATAACGAAAGTTCAAATAGTTTCCTTGATTACCGAAAGCTGCAAGAATTTCCTCGCATGATTGCTCTTGAATTCCAACATATAAATCCTAGAATGAAGTCTCATTTGATTACACCAAGAAGCTGACTTAGACTTCCTAAACCTACCCCAAGCTCTTAGCAGCCACAAAACAACTGATTCAAGCAAAAAAATAGAAATTCTCCTCCCCCTCCCATTCTCTAAGATTTTCAATATGTCCTCTTTATTGCCAAACACATTGAGATCAAATGACTTACTTTCAATCGCCACAAATTTCTTGCATCCCCCCCTCCTAATACCGGCTAAAACCAACTCTACAGCACAGTACGAGCCAGAACCGGATGAAAAAGAGAGAGCAAGACACCAACCCAAGGTGCAAATGGCTCACCGGAGATCAAAACGTCAAGACCAACACCACCTCCGGGTTGTCCTCAAAACAGAGAGTCGGAAACAGTCAGCCGGCAAATTCCGACCAGTTTCGGGTCGCCGACGACTGATATGCCGGCACCGAGGGAGCCGACGGGGACAGACATCGCCGACAAGCCCAGTCCTCACTTCAGCAAAGGAGAAACCCACCCCCCGGAGACAAATCTGAGAAAACTCACCAGATGCACTCGAAAATCTGGCAACGTGAGCAATCGGCGATCGGTGAAGGGATATCGGCGGCTCCCGGAGACCTAAGACCCAGCAGGTCTTAGGTTAACCTCCGATGACCGCTTTCGAAACCCTAGACCACGAAGACCGGTGTGCGAACGGCTCCCTTTCTCTATCTCTCTCTCTCTCTCTCTCGGCACTGTAGCTGACGGCACGGTAGACAACGGCAACCCGCCAGGCAGCGCTGCTGCCTGACAGCCACCGCGTCAACCAAGGCAACCGGTTGGGCTATGACTTCCGGCGGTCTCGAGTTAGCTCTCTCTCTAAGTCACTAGCTTTGTTCAGTGGGACCGTTTGAACTACCATTAAGATTTATTCTTTTCACATCCTCTGTGGGCATCTTTCCTTTAGTAGCTACCCAAGCAAAGAAGCACATTTCATAGGTGCTTTAGACTTCCAAATGACAATAACAGGAAGATCAGGACAATTTCCACCATCATAGAGCCTTTGACAGAAACTCTTAAAAGTGAAAGAGCTTTCAGGGTCATAACAATGGACAGAAGGAGGCAAAGAAGACAATTAAAATTTAGATTTAAAATTTTAAAAACAAAGCAAGAAAAGAACCTAGTTCCAATTTCCAAATATGCAAAGTTGTGCAGGCACCAAAAAATCATAAATCGAAACTAAAGCACTCGATCTTAATTGTTCGAGCTCCTCTCTTTTATTTTTCTTTTTTGATAAGTAATCAAGAGATGTATTGATAAGATACCTAAGTGATCTCACCCATATACAAAAACATCATGCCTTCCAGCTCTCATGCATAATAGAATCTACAAAATCCAAACAATTGAAACTTTTATCATCATTAAGTATAACACTCCAACTATACAACATTATCAAAAAGTAGAGCTTGAATTCTTGCAAGGACATAGCTTTGTCCTTAGAAATTTCTCGATTTGTCTCCTTTCAACTAACACACTAAATAGCCAAAGGAACCATTGTCCAAACTCTATGAACCCAATTTTTCTTCGTCAATCTCCCCTAAGCTGCCAACACTTTTGTCACAGTAGATGGTTGGCCCCAACTGACCCTCATCAAAGACATAGATAAATGCCAAAGCGAAGGAACCCGTCGACAATGCACAAAGAGATGAACCCACATATTCTTCCTTATCAAAACATGTAGAGCACCTACTTGGACCGCTAAAAGCTCTTCTTTTAAGCATGCCGCCCGTAGGAATCTTTCCTTTAGTGGCCACCCATGCAAAGAAGCAAGCTTTAGTGGAAGCTTTAGATTTCTGAATGGACTTGTCGGGAAAATCTAGGCCATTGAAAACATGGCACAAAAACTCTTGACAGTGAAAGATGCCTCAGAGTCATGCGGCCATACAATCTCATCATTGCGGTGAGGCAAAACCGCCCTGATGGCAAGCAAACCCAACAAACTGCAAATGCTATCCCCTTCCCAATTGTTAAGGCTCAAAACCAATCGTTAAGGCCATTCAAAGCTTTAGATTGCTCCAGCTTCTCTCATTGCAAGACAAATACAGTGATGGCACTGAGAACCAGCGTAGCACAGAAGAGAATGCAATATTTCCCCAAGGATTCACAAGAAAGGCAATTTCTTAAGGTTCTTAACCAATGCATAAACACAGACCACTGATGGAATCTCCCAAAGATTGGGAAGATCTGGCGAGAGCCTTCTGCTTTGCAAAGTTTAATCAAAGGTGCTAAAATGGGCATCAACACAGAACACTGATGGAATAAAACAAGTGCTGGTAAATTCTGGCAGCAGAAACGCGATCTGCTTTACGACACAACTAGCCAATACCTGAACCTATAAGCAAAAGTACTTGTTCTTTCCCTCACCAAATCCCGTTTGGCAAGTTGTTAATATGTATCTCTTAGGGATCTGAGAAAACTTAAAAATAGTGATACACAATTTTATATGGAGAAGTCTTGAGTAAATGATTAAACTTCAGCAGAAGCTACAAATTGACATTGAAGTGTCCAGCAAAAAAGCCATAGGAGATCCCATCAAACAACTATTGAAGCCAATTCATAACCAATGAACGCTGAAAATGGTAGCCATTAAGAGAAAATACGAGAACTCACCTTGCCACTAACACACACAATATCACCTTCCTTATGCTTCTTCTCAAGAACTTTGAGAAAACGCCATGAAGTGAAACGATGGCCTCGAAGATATTTCTTCAAATGGAAATAAATTGTCTTCTTTTTCCCACTGTTTGAATCATCGGACTCACCTTCAGATTTTGCCATATGATCAACCTCACTTTGCACAATCACTTCAAGAATTGAAAGGGGATTGATCGCTTTAATAGCCCTGCATATTGTACAAGATTCTAATAACTCATATCTGATACGGGAAAACAACAAATAAGTAACCATTACTCCCCCAAATACAATTACATATACCACTAGTTCTAAAATCTTTTTTCTTTTTTTTTTCTTTTGTTTTCTTTATGAGTAATCAAAAGGTTATATTAATGAGACACCACGAGGGGTGACACCCATATACAAAAAGGGAAAGTATGAAAAATAATAGATTGGCAGGCCGGAAGTCAAAGCTTTTATCCAGAGGGGGTAGATTGACTCTTTTGAGAAGCACTTTGTGTAGTCTGCCCCTCTACTTCATGTCTAAATTCACCATCCCAGCTAGCATTGCTAGTCGGTTCGAGAAAATCATGAGAGATTTTCTTTGGAATTCCAACGAAAATGGTAACGGCCTCCACTGGGTCAATTGGAATGAGGTATGTCGTCCTAAACACCAGGGAGGACTTGGCATAAGACCTCTTCGTGATATGAATGAAGCGTTGAAGACCAAATGGCTGTGGAGGTTTGCAAAAGAGGACAGTGCTATGTGGAAAAATGTGATCAAGGCAAAATATGGGATAGACGAGTTGGGTTGGTGGAGTAAAAACAGTACTTATCCTCACGGGGTTGGTTGTTAGAAATCTATCTTAGCAGGTCTTGAGCGTCTCAAATCTTTAGTGCATTTTGAGGTGGGGGATGGATCAAGGGTATTATTTTGGCACGATGTTTGGTGTGGGGATCGCCCTTTAAAAAATCTTTTTCCCGATCTTTTTAGGATGGCTCGTCTAAAGTATGCCACGGTTAAAGAAGTTGTTTCTTGAAATGGTGATGTGAGCCATTGCGATTTGATTTTTGTAAGGAGTCTTAATGATTGGGAAGAGGATAGTGTTTGTAACTTGTTAGTCGTACTTGCTGACAAAAAGGTTCCTTTTCTGTCAAGAGCTTTTGTTCCACACAATTTGAAGACTTGGACGAGTGTGTTTTTCCTGCCAAGCCTATTTGGAAGTCTAAAGCTCCCACAAAAGTGTGTTTCTTTGCTTGGGCAACCACCTTAGGCAAGATTCCCAAGGATGACATGCTTAAGAGAAGAAATTTTAGAGGTCCAAGTAGATGCTCCATGTGTTTGGAGGAGGCAAAAACTGTAGATCATCTTCTTGTACATTGTCGGTGGGTTTCTTCGCTTTGGAATTTGTCTCTCTCGCTTATGGGGATTAGTTGGGTTCAACCTTCTAGTGTGGTAGTGGCTTGGAGGAGAAGGATGAAGAAGAGCTGGGTTCTTGGAGTTTGAAACATGATTCCTTTGGCTATTTGGTGGGCTACTTGGAAAGAGAGGAATTGCCGTATCTTCGAGGACAAAATCTTGTCATTTCAAGATTTCAAGCTCTATTTTTTAAGGTTGTACAGTTGGAGTGTGGGGATTAGTGGTGACAAACAATTAAATTTTTTAGCTTTTATCGATTGCATACTGGATGAGAGCTCAAGGGCATAATGCTTTTGTAGTACCCCTTTTGTACATGGGTGACATCCCCTTGGTGTCCTTTCAATACACATCTTTGATTACTTACCAAAAAAATAATAATAATAATAATAATAATAATTGTGCCCTCAAGGTCTCATGCATAATTTGTTCTAAAAATCCAAAAGGTCCACCTTTGTATCACAATCGAGCACTTGGCTCCAACTACACAACATTCTCAAAAAATAAAGCAAGTTTTGCCCTCAAAAATCCATCGGTTCGTCTCTTTCCACATACACCACCACATAGCCAAAGGAACGGACTTTCAAATCCCAAGAACGCATCTCCGCTTTAATCTCCGTCTACATACTACCAGAACATCTTTAGCGTTAGAAGGTTCAACCCAACTAATCCCCATCAAGGAAAGAGACAAATGCCAAAGAGAAGAGCCCCAATAACGCGGCCATCGGTGGTTACCCTGAGACCCGCTGGGTCTTGGGTCTCCGAGAGCCGCCGAAGTCCCTGCACTGGCCGCCGTCTGCTCTTGCTCGTTGGGTTTTCGCGTTCCTCGGGTGACTTCTCTCAGATCTATCTCCATTGGTTGGGTTTTCTCCTCTGCTGTCATGAAGACTAGGTTGGCCGGCGGTTTTTGTCCCCGCCGGCTCCCTCTGCGCCGGCAAATCAGTCATGGCGACTTTTCCGACAGCCGGAATATGACAACCGGAATCTTGCCAGCACTGATTCTGATTCTCTATTAAGAGGGCAACCCGGTGGTGGTGGTGGTCTTGTCGTTTTCATCTCTGCTGGTACTATGAGGGGGGGCTACAAGAAATTTGTGGTTATTGAAAGCAAGTCGTTTGATCTCAGTGTGGTTGGAAACAAAGAGGACATTAAAAATCTCAGAGAATGGGGGGGGGAGATTCTCCATTTTTTTGCCTGAGCCAGTTGCTTTGTGGTTGGTAAGAGCGTGGGGTAGGTTTAGGAAGTCAAAATCAGCTTTTTTGTGTAATCAAATGAGGCTTCATTCTAGAATTTATATGTTAGAATTCAAAAGCAATCTTGCTGGGAAATTCAAAGAAGGCAATAGAACTTTTTGTTATTTTCCCAGGTGGTTGGAAGGATTAGGGTTAGGTTAAAATCTTTGATTCCATAGCTGAGATTGTGGGTCAGTCTCCCCTTGACCCAGTTTTGCATCTGAAAGGGTGCCAAGGCTAAGAGCTTTGAGGTGGACCCAACTCCCCCGCCTCCACCCCCAAGTTGTTTCCCTCAGTGTGGTTTCGTTTGTGAACCCGAATGCTTTCTCCGCTCCGTGTTTTTTCATCTCCGCCTTTGACTGCTGACTTGCGGATAAGATATCCAGTGGAACCATCCTCGTCTCTAGTGGTTCATGTGAATGATGAGCCTCCTAAGTTACCCAGGAGAAATGGCGAGTATCATGGGCGTGTTCATAGACATCAACCAAATCGGGTCTATGTACGTAGGAGCTCTTTGGGTTTAACCTCAAAGGAAACTAATAGAGACATAGCGAGCAATGTGGAAGTCGCAGTAGCAAAAGGAGACTTACCTAGAGAAGTGGTTCGAGATGCACTTGCTATGAGTTTAGGATCTCGAACTAGTGCATCTTTTTCAGGTGTAGATGACAACAATTGTGAGCATCCTGTGCATGATTAGCCATTAGTGTCCACTGTTCGGTCTAATGTTGAAGATGTGGAAACTCCTTTAGTTATTGATTTCTCCTTTCTTCAGAGTTCAAGTGACTCGTTCTCGATAGAAGATATTTGGGATGGCGAAAATGTTAATTCTAGGAATGTGTCAAAATGTGGCTTCCAAGCTCAAAAGTATTGTTGTCACTATTAGGGTGGCATTTTCAGGCTATGAAAGTGAGGTTATTCATCTACTCTCTAGAATTGAGAAGAACAGTGCCCAAACAGAGGACACCTTCGGCAATCAGAAGGCACAGAGAATTCAGAAGGCTCGAATTTGGTGTGAACTATGACCGGGCAAGTGCCTCTTCTAGTGGGATGTTAGTTCCGTACATTCAGGATGTTGTCTTGGAATGTGAGGGGCATTAATGATCTTCGCAAGAGAGATGCTTTAAAAAGTTTTTTGAGGGATTGGAAATGTGATCTTATTAGTGCAAGAGACAAAGTTAGAAGAAGTTTCACTTTCTGTTGTTCACTATTATGTTGATTTCGCTTTTCTTAAAGCTGAAGGTGCTTCTGGGGGCATTATAGTGATGTGAGACAAGAACATCTTCAACTTTGTCTCCTCTTCTAAGGGGGAATTCTCGATTACTTGCATACTTCAAATGGTAGAGGGTGGCTTCACTTGGGCTTTCTCCGGGGTTTACGGTCCCCAAGCTAGACTTGATAAATTGAGGTTTTGGGAGGAGCTTCGAAGAACTAGAGTGGATGGCCTGGTCCATGGTGTATTGAGGGAGATTTCAATGAAATTTTATATCCTCAAGAAAGGAGTTCAGGATTATTTCCAATGAATACTATGTTGGAGTTTCATGACTTCATCAATTACTCTACTTTAGTGGATCTTCCTTTCCGTGGGGGTGATTTTACGTGGCCTAGGAGTGGTGGGGAAGCTATTTGCTCGAGGTTGGATCGCTTCTTGGTTTCTTTGGACTGGGAGGAACAATTCCCAGACTCACTTCAGACTAGATTGCCAAGGACTCACTTCAGGCTTATGACTATGTCAATTGGGACCTTATTTACGTGATGAGAAGAATGGGGTTTGGGGAGAGATGGATTGCTTGGACTCGCCATTGTATTTCTTCTACTTTTGCGGTGCTAGTCAATGGCTCCCCTTCTCAATTCTTTTCTGCGTCTAGAGGGTTGGCAGGGTGACCCTATCTCTTCCCTTATGTTCTTATTAATAATGGAAGTTTTCACAAGGAAGGTTAATTTGGTCGGTTCAGTGGGGCTTATTTTTGATTTCTCTGTGGGCTAGTTGAATGATTCTGCTACTGATGTCTCCCACCTACTTTTTGCTGATGATACGATTATCTTCTGTGATAATGATTGTGAGCAAATAGTTAACTTATATGGATTCTTCTTTGGTTTGAGGTGGTATCTGAACTAAGAGTCAATTTGTCAAACAGCACTATCTACCAGTTGGCAAGTGGATAATATTCAATTGCTTACATGTATTCTAAGATGCTCTATTGATTCTTTTCCAACATCCTATCTTGGTCTCCCTCTTGGTGCAAAATTTAAGGATAAATCCATTTGGGAACCTGGAGTTGAGCATTTTGAGAGAAGACTATCTGGGTGGAAATCAAAGTATCTCCCCAAATAGGGCAGACTGACACTTATTAAAAGTGTATTGTCGAGCATTCCAGCTTACTTTCTCTCACTCTTCCCTTTACCAATCTCAGTGGCCAATAAATTGGAAGCTATTTAGAGAAAATTCCTTTGGGGCTCTTTCGGTAGTGATTTCAAATTTCATTTTGTTAGATGGAATATTATCAACAATTCCATACCTGAAGGGAGATTAGGTGTTAGAGATCTTACACTCTTCAATGAAGCATTGCTAGGCAAGTGGCTGTGGAGATACATGAATTAGAAGGATAGCCTGTGGAGATGGGTGGTTAGGAGCAAATATAGG
Organism: Selenicereus undatus; assembly: GCA_017589665.1. Classification (NCBI taxonomy): domain Eukaryota; kingdom Viridiplantae; phylum Streptophyta; class Magnoliopsida; order Caryophyllales; family Cactaceae; genus Selenicereus; species Selenicereus undatus. The sequence goes on along the minus strand of JACYFF010003369.1, from coordinate 85,863,878 downwards.
GATAATGGTCTTGGATGGTATCCCTCTAAACCAAGTGGTGCTTATGGGCAAAGTTTGTAGAGATTCATTCACAAGGGATGGGGAAGATTTCATCATCATTTTTCCTACGAGGCTGGAGTCGGTTCTTCTATTTTGTTTTGGCACGATCGTTGGTGTAAGGAGGGTCCTCTACAAGATACCTTCCCCTCTCTTTATGTGCTTGCAGTGAATAGAGATGCTACTAATGCAGATTATTGCCAACATGGGCCTGGCACTATTGTGTGGTCTCCTGTCTTCATCCGTAATGCTTTCGTTGATGACACTATCCTTGCCACCTTTCTCAGCAAGTTGAGTGAGATTTCACCCCATGACTCAGCTGATGTGGTTACTTGGGATCTCAACTCTAAAGGATTTTTCAGTATCAAATCTTATTATCTAAAGCTCCTCTCTAATTCTATCTTTGCTATGGAGTCGAGATTTTTGACGCGGTTCCCTTGGAAAATCATTTGAAAGACTTTAGCCCCCTTGAAGGTGTCACCTTTTGGTGTAGGAAGCTTCGCATGGGAGTATTTTGACATGTATAATTTACAAAAAAAGGGAATTATCTTGGTGAATAGATGCTCTATATGCAAAGAGGATTTGGAGTCTCCTGATCACCTACTGCTACAATGTCAATTTGCAAGGGCTCTTTGGGAGTTATCTTTGGAAGTTATCCTTTAGTTGCTTAAATCATCTTTTGGCTTAGGAGGGTGCTTTTGGTAGGAAAGTTAAAGAGAGAAATGTCTTATTGATCACATATGCGATTTTTTGGATTATTTGGCAAGAGAGAAACGAAAGAGTCTTTAAAGGAGAGGAGACGCCTCTTCAACGAATCAAAGATTATTTTTTTTTTTTTGGTAAGTCCAACGAATCAAAGATTTTTTGGCAAGAGAGAAACGAAAGAGTCTTTAAAGGAGAGGAGACTCTTTTTTTAAGGGACAGTGGGAACTTTTGTCAATCTTCTTTTGATGTAATTGATGTTGTGGATAGGTTCCATCTTGGGTGTACATAACCCTTTTGTAGGATGCCTACTTGCATCCATCCTTTTGTATATTTTTCAGTTTAATATATTTTACTCTTTTTCCTTATCTTAAAAAAAATGTTCATGTGACCATTGCATGCATTAATCTCAAATGCCTAAGCATGCAACTATGGTAAGTAAACAAATTCACTTCTAAAAGAAAGTTTAAATTTGCTTTTGAAAAAGAACTTAAATCTACATGCAACATAAAAAAATTCAAACCACATTTTAATCATTTGGATAATCTTTCATCTTTGTATATCTTAAAAACTTGACAAGACAGACAAAAGACTTGCTAGTAATTGACATAATTTTATTTACATGAATTAATAAATAAAAGAGAATCTTAATTTTGTGGATTAATCAAAGAAGAAAATTGGGAGGGGCTTGGTTCACTCAAACCCCAAACAAGGGTGTGCTAGATACCTAAGATGGGAAAAACGGATCATATCAATTAAGCGCAAACAATACATGGGCAAGGGGTGGGACTGGAGAAATTAGTTCAATTCATCACCTGAAAAACAATTAGATAAAAGCTGGTGGCCCCTGCTGGGCATGCAAGATGGTCATGGAGATTAGAGAAAGTGAATTGGATTCGTGCTGCATAAAACGAAGCAGGAGATAATACAAGAATTAAATTCTGTTAGACTTGGGAGCGGTTTCAAAATTTATGAAAGTTTGAGATGTTTTCAATTTGATTTTGAGGGGAAAAGATAGGGTAACATCAGAACAGTTTTCTTGGGAAAACGTGCAGTGGTGCACAGTTAAGTACATGAGAGGTATTTCCTTTTTCCCCTTAATACAATTGTTTTGGAAGAATTATTAGTTGGAATGTCATAACCACATTAGAAGGGGAGCCTTGGAGCAACAGTAAGGTTGTCTCCGTGCGATCAAAAGGTCACGGGTTCGAGCCGTGGAATCAGTCACTAACAAAGTCAAGTTAGGCTGCCTACAATTCACCCCTTGGGGTGCGGCCCTTCCCCGAACCCTACGTGAACGCGGGATGCTTGTGCAACGGGCTGCCCTTTGAATGTCATGACCACATTACCCGCTCACTGACTTTTCATCTTGAGGTTTAGTACCCAAAATAGAATTTCCAAAGGATTCTTAAGTCTAAAAATGTTCTACTGCTCTACAGCCATAAGAGGGCCTTCTTTATTGCATATAACATAGATAAGGTTGTCTCACAGTCCTTTCCTAAGACACACTTAAATAGAGTTGTGTCATGCATCTAGACCAATTGCTCATCAAAGTAAACGGTGATCTCATTAAGAGATAATGCAAGAGCAGCAAATACAAGGATTTGATATTTTATTGAAAAATAACAAAAGCAGCCACTGCCCAGATATCAAAAACCCAAGGAAATCTTTTTTCTTCTTGTCAATCCCAACAGAAATTTTGACCTCTCTCCTCAATGTAAAATGATCATCATAAAGCAACTCTTCTACATATTGAGCTTGTCTACTGCTCAAGATTTCTCAATCCCCAGTGTTGACCACTAATGACACCAAAAACTGAACAAATTTGTGAGTAAACAGTATGCCAAAATAAACTTCAAGTAATTCCGAAGTTAAAAAAGCCGGCACTTGACTTATCCAAAGCAGGAAAAGGAGGTCCAACATACCTAGAGGATAAGATCCTTCCAACAAAAATCACGTACTGACCATCCTCTATTCCCATGTTTGAGTTCTGTAGATCAGCATAGGTACGAGGAAAGTGGTGCAACAATTTGCGCAACTATACAGCACAAAAATAAACCAATTTTTAAAAAAAAGCAAACATTACTGAAAGGAATAGATAAAATTGAGATGAGTTCCGCACTTGTACCCACCGGGGGGGGGATAAGGAAACCTAAAAAAATATTTTTAATTTGATATAAACCAAAATTCCAACCGTATGAAAATCATTATCTTCAAGCTGACGACAGCGGCTTTTGCTCAATCCCTTTATACAGCTAATTGGTCTGTCAAGAATTGACTGCATGAACTCGTCACTTCCAAGCACAATATCAGAAGAAGAATCTTGAACTGAAAGATCTAACTGCTCAACTTTCGGACCATCTCCTGAATGCTGAAACTGTGAAAGTAAAGAATCTTCATTTCTCATAACAGACAGATCCACGCTTGGAACAGTAGGATATAACGGAGAGCAAAATTCTGTAAGACTCTCAGGCACCATCCACTTTCCATCTGTCAAGATAGGCTGAAATTCTTCACAAGGTAAGGAGGCAGAGTAGGTGCTTATTTGAGAATGCCAAGCCGAATCATTATATAGTTCTATTTGGGAAGAACTTCCCAAAGCGATGGATGGAAACCTTTTACAAGTGAACGAGACATCAAAAGCGTCCAGCCCCTCTTTCACATCTAAACAAGATTGCTTTTGAGCTCTCTCATTGTCACTTAAACCATCAAGGTTACTATATTCCAGCATAACAGATACCTGGAAAGAGAAGAAAAGAAAAACACACAAATGAGATGTATCTGATGAGGATACGTATTGCCATACAAAGTGAAGCAAACCAACATATAAGTAGATAAACAAAAACAACACCCCAATGTTCCACCTTGGCAAGGGGTTCACTCTTTTTTTGGGGGGAGGGGGTGACTCAGATGTTCATTGCTCACTCTTGAATTTCAAAGTGCATACACTAAATGGCCACAAACACCCCAAGAATTAGATCAAGAGGAACAGACACAAAACAAGTAGCTGCCAAAGAGCAGAACCGAAATAAGGCAACCCAATTCCAGGCCTTCCAGCCCTAAATTGATGTGACCAACACAGAATCTGCACGTGATTTACATAACCAACTTTGGCTGCACTTTTTTGGCCAGTTATCAGGCGAATCGACAACAACATGCTCAAACCCAATCCTTGCCTGAATTTTCCATCATCTATTCTAACCACCTAAATCAACCCAATTTGAACTCAACCTAAAAGGTCTATTTGCAGGGCTATTGTGAATTCTGCATATGATATGTTTTAAATGCACCATGTCAAAACTCTTAACTTATCGAAGGATGACCATTTCGAAATAATAGATAATAAGATGTGTCAAGGGAAAATAAGGAGAAACCTGTACCCTTGTGTACAACTGTAGCTGCATACGAGACTATGAGTAAACTTACAGAACAGAAGAAACCCAAAACCTTGTGTACAACTGGGAGAATAGAGCTATAAGACTTTTCTCCTTTTCCTTTTTCTTTTCAAGAGAGGGTGACTAAGAAAGAGATAATGCCATGATATCTTGATAAATTACATATAATCAAGGTCCAAATGAGAGCTGAAGATTTTTGACACATTGATAGTGACGTGAAGACTTTAAAACTGACATTGCAAAAATATAAGTACAGCATATTACAAAACCAGCATCTTCAGCTTGCGCAAGACAAGCAACAGTGAAACAAAACCACCAAAGGACCTTATCAAGAAACTTCGATCGATCCAAAATGCTTGCTGCACCATAAGTGTCTGCTTCCTCAAGTAGCTTTTCTGCCAGCTTATGTTTTGATCTATAGCATAGTTTTGATACATTTGAAACCAGAACTTGATTGAATCTGCACAATAGCCATTTCAAGGAATAATTTTAGCACAATGGGACACCTCATAATCATGCTGAAAAAACATCACACCTGAGGAGGGAAGAAACCTCATTTTTCTCCTCAAAGAATTCTGGTAGCCTCTCTCAGCCTGCAATGAAATTGAACATCTAGGATGACTCCCAATGAAGTGCTACAAAAGAAATCCTAGGCCAATTCAACATCCTGAAATAGATATTACAGCATCTCATATATTTCACTAGCAAAGTAATGATGTCTTTCACTGACTTCTGAGCTAAAAGACAGTAAGGTAAGGGCAAAGGGTAGTTAAATTAACCAGACAAATAACTAGAAATATTTTGCAGGAGGAAGTTGTATGCAATCAATATGAAAGCATCAGATTTTCCTTCTTTTTTTTTTAGTTGATCTTGCAGCATATTCGCAGATATCTGGGCAGGATGTTTGTGTGCTATGCTGCAGAGATGAGGAAACCATCAGCACCTCTTTTTCTACTGTCCATATAGGCAGCTGCTGATGTCCAAATTGACACAGTGGCTGGGCGTTAACAAGAGGCCAAAGTCCCTCAGGTTTTAATGTGCTGGCCAAGAAACACTCTAAACTGGATGCATTCATGCTTTTAGCAGCTGGAGATTGGAGTATATAGCATTTGGGGAAGAGAAATTTTGGACTTTTTAAATCCAAAGAGCCATCTGTTGAGCAATTGCTTGAGCAGGTTAGTGAGATTGTAATAATTAGAATGGGATATATTGTAAATAGGAAGATTGAGGAGGAATATAGAGGTTACACGCATGAGTTGCTTACTTAGAGGCTTTAGTTGCTTACTCTCTTTGATGTAGGACACTCTAAGAGCAATTCCCACACTTAGAAAATTCACAAAACAACTTTCAAAACTCAATATTTCAATTCATTCAAGCGTGCCTTTCCCCAATGCACGAGAGGGTTTATATAGGAATCAATACAACTCGAAAAAGGAATAGAAAATATATCCGAAGATTTAACATAAGATTACCATAACTAAAAATAATCTAAGAGATAGAAAAAGATAAGTCACCCAAAAAGATAATCTCTAGATTACGAAATCTACTATTTTTCCCAGAATACACATTGTCATGGAACTGTTTAAGAGATACGACATCATTCTCCCCCACCGGAAAAGAATTCAACTCTGACGAGTTGTTATGGAGTTACCACTCTAAAAGAGTCGCATACAGATCACGGAACTCGCCTTCAGTAATCCAAGTAGCATCTGAGTGGGGTCGTCCTGACCATTGCACAAGGAAGCGTCGGAACCCACCCCAAGAAGAGGACACAAACTCATCATCCAACACCACCTCGATATCGGTCTGCGACTGTGGCAAAGGTGGAAGCATAGGGACCTAAATACCTGCAGAAACCTCAAAAGGAAGACAAGGAGGCTCACAAGTACCTCGATAAAGAGTGAGCTCCTCCACATTGAAAATAGGATTAGGGCCTAAACTCCCATGGAGATCAAGTACAAATGCATTAGATCACGACTTTCAAAGGATCTGATAAGGTCCCATGGCACGAGCGTGAAGCTTTTTGAGGGAGTTCTTGGGCAAACGTTCAGGTTGAATCCGAGTCATAACAAAATCAACCACCTCAAAATTCACAACTCTGCGATGCATGTCGTAATATAACTGTCATTGCTCAAAGCAATCTTGCATCGAATATCAGCATGCACAGAGCATGCAAAGCATATTCTGCAAATGCGGATGCAGGATGTGACACTCAGGCATCAGGTGAGAGGGGAATGAGGTCAACGAGGGGAGTAACCATGGACAACTTCAAAAGGACTCTTACCTATGGACCTATTGACGGCATTGTTGTATGCAAACTCAAGAAGGGGTAAAGTCTAATCCCCGAGTGCCTTGTTTACAAACAACCTCAATTTGCCCATCCATTTGAGGGCGAGAGGCCACAGAAAATCTCAGAGTAGTACACTAGTACTAAACAATTTCCATAAGGTCTTCTAGAAATGGCTCATGAACTCCCGAATCAGAGCCATTCAAGCTAAACCGCTGCAATCCTTTTCTTTGCATCCCGAATCCTTTTCCTTGCAATCCTTTTCTTTGCATCCCAAATCAGCTAAAAAAAAAATACAAAAGATCTCCAATATCAAAATATTCTAATTTCCTAAATCTTTTTACCCATTCTTTATTCTTATCCTGCATCAGTCTCTCTAAGAGTTGTATAGGGATCAATCTTGGTACTGTTTTAAGTAATAATATCTCTCTCATATTTCCGAAAAAATAAGAGACATGTTCAGGAATCTTATATCTGAAGAAAAATAATGCAAAGTTATAATGAAACAAAATAATAATTTAGACCTCGAAAATAAGATTGGGCCTAAAGGAAAAACACAAAAGGTAAGAAATGGAATTACAAGGGAAAATGTGCAGGAATTTTGATAGGAAAAAGGCTTTAACTTCAAAAATCCGATGACTCCTTTCCTTCGAAGTACACCACCAAACGGCCAAAGGAAGATCTTCCATACACAAGAAACCCGACTATTCTTCATTCTTCTTCCCCAAGCCACCACATCATCCGTGACCGAAGACGGTTGCACGCAACTAACTCCCATCGAGGAAAGAGATAAATGACAGAGAGAAAACCAAAAAACAATGGATAAGGAGATGGTCTGCCATTTCCTCCTCCTCGCGGCACATAAAAAACCTATTAGCCCCATTGAAATTTCTTCTCTTAAGTAAATCCTCTATGGGGATCTTTCCTTTAATAGCTTCCCAAGCAAAGAAGCGTACTTTCCTAGGTGCTTTAGACTTCCAAATGGCAAAAACAGGAAAATCTGGAGCATTCCCACCACTATAAAGCTTTTAACAGAAACTCTAGATGGTGAAAGAACTTTGAGGGTCATATTACCATTTGCGAAACATCTTAGCAATGTCCTCTAATAATACATTCATCTTGGCAAAAGTTGCCAAAAAAAATCACAAACATTATCCTCTTCCCAATCACTGGGGCTTCTTGAAAAAGTAATGTTCCAATGGCTTTGGTCACCATTCCAAGAGACCACGTCATGCGCATAACATCTTTTAGAAGTGAAAAGATTGGAAAATTGAATCTTAAGAGGTTGATCCCCACACTAAACATGATGCCAAAAAACAACCTAGACCCATTCATCACTTCAAAACATACCAAGGATTTCAAACATTCTGAACCGGCTAAAATAGGCTTCCAACAGCCCATCCCATGAACAAAGGGGCTCTTTCTGGTCCACCAACCCAGAATATCAACCCCATATTTTGTGATGAGGACATTCCGTCAAAGAGCATTCTCGTCTTTAGCAAAACGCGACAGCCACTTAGTCTAAAGGGCTTCATTCATATGCCGAAGAGCTCCTATGCCTAGCCCACCCCCTTGCTTGGATCAACAAACTTTTCTCCGATTAACCCGATGGAAACCACTACCGGTTTCATTGTTGGACCAAACAAAATCCCTTATAATTTTCTCCAAAAGATTAGCGATGCTAACTAGGATAGTGAACAAGGACATCAAATAAATAGGGAGACTCCGTAAAGTACTCTTCAATAAAGTTAAGATACCCCATTTGGACAAAAGCTTTCTACAATTGGGTCCCAAACTACTATGCTCTTGAAATTTGCGCCATGGGGAGGCATAGGTAAGACAATGGGAGGAATTCAATCCCACAGCCAAAGAACTGAGCCAAGTGCTGCAGTTCAGGAACCTCACCAATAGGGATGAGAATACTTTTTGAAAAATTCCCTCTAAGACTAGACATAGCTTCAAATAACATAAGGATGCATCTCAAATAACCGAGGTTACTCTCGTTAGGTTTAGAAAAGGTGTCATCCGCAAAGAGAACGTGAATAGCCACCCCAAAACCCTCTTCGTTAGCTTTATCCACAAGTCTACTAAGAGTCTCCATCACCAAAATGAACAAACGGGAAAGAGGTTACCCTTGGAGAAGCCCTCCCGAACTAGAAAAGAAATATGTGGCCTCACCATTGATCAAGACCAAAAAGAAAATAGTAGAAATGCAAAAGAACACCATCTTCTCCACTTGCTGGGGAAACCCATTTTTTCAAAAATAGCCATGTGGAAGACCCAAGAAACATGACCAAAAGCCTTCTCAATATCGAGCTTAAAAAAACTCCCCAGTCCTGAATGCTTCGATTTGAGATACAAGCCGATGCACTCGTTAGCAATTAGAGATGCATCAAGCAATTATTAAACAGATTTAGCATGTTTGCATAAGCTTCTTAGGGGGGTGGAGATAGGAGACTTTGTTTTCTTGTGGCTTGATCAGATGCCTGCAAGCCTAGAAAAGAGCGTGGTTCGAATATAAAGTGTTGTAGGACTTGGAATATTGATGCTATAGGGAAACTAATTTGGGCAGTTGCTTTGTGAGTCAAATGGATCCATGAGATCTACCCCAAGGATAGAGATTTTTGTAATCTGGTGAGTTGTGTTGGTATTGGATTAAGCTGGATAAAATTAAGGAAAAAATTCAGAGCAGGATATGAAGCTGGGACTTGGCAGACCTCTAATGGCAGTAATTATACTACCCGCTCAGGCTATAAATGGCTTATGGAACAGCAAGACATATTTAGACATTGGAAGATAGTCTGGTCCCCCATTGCGACCCCTAAACATGACTATATTCTGCATTTTCACAAAGGGTACATTGCTTACAAGGGCGAGATTCAGCCATCTGGGATTGCAAATCTCAGACATGAACCTGTCTGTTATGTTCAGCAGCAGTAGAGAACAGTTGTCATCTTTTATTCAGAAACACTTACAGCCAACAGCTAATGGGGAAGATTTGTTCATGGCTAGGAGTGGCAATACCTCGAGATAGTTGGATCTCCAGACTGCACAGAGGGGTTCTCAAATTAAATTTATGCAGCCTACTCTGCCTGCATTTATCAGCTTTGCATTGAAAGGTCCGCAAGAGTTTTCTCCGGGAGGATGCAACAAGTGTTAGAAGTTGCTCAAAAGATCAAATCTGAATGGTAACTTAGATTCCATTTTTTGAAAACCGAAGGATCAAGATAGGATGTGGATAGAACAGTTGCAAATTTAGACCGAAAACATAAGACTTGGCAACCCATCCTAGAAGGTAGGTAACCTTGCAATTTTGGAAATTTTGAGGTATATATGTTATAAAGTTACGTTCAATGATCAATATAAAGGTTGTTTTTTTCATCAAAAAGAAATTGGGAGTAAATAGAAGTATTTTAAAGACAATAACGGGATGCCGCCCAGGTACAAAAGGCAGCAGCTAATAAAGTCATCATGCCCTTAACTATTCAGAATAATATTATCTCCAAAATCTAAAAGCTTCAATCTCATACTAGAAATGGAATCCAACTACACTAGATTTTCAAAAAACAAAGCTTGAATTCCTCACAGGACATGGCCTAGCCCTCAAAAATCCAATGATTTCTTTCCTTCCATGTTGTCCATCAACTGGATCATGATGCAAAGTCCAGCACCCAACTCTTCCTAAAACATTCTTCTCCAAGCACCAACACATCTTTGCCACCTGCTCCTCGACCCCAACAACCCCCATTAAGGGAAGAGACAGATGCCAGAGCACAGAAAACCCACCTGCAGTGAACAACAAGGTCATGGAAGATTCGTCTGCTTTAAGGCATATAGGAGACCACTTGCCAAGTTAAAACTCTCCTTTTAAGCATGTCCTATGCGGGAAATCCACCTTGGGGGGGGGGGGGAGCAATAGACTCCCAAATAGCCTGCCATCTTGCCCGAAAAATCAAGAGGAATAGACCATTCATAAATCTTATTGCACAAGCTCTTAACAGCGAAGCTCATGTTTGATTCATGGGGCTATCCAGTTACTACAAAGTGCGACCTTCATACTGACAGCAAAGGTAGAAGCCTGAACATGCTTTGATCTTCCCAATCAATTAGACCTCTCAAGAAAGTTATACAAGGCATCCAGAAAACATTTGGGAAATGAACCCTCATACATCATGCTAAAACAAGACCCTAGAGCCAGCCTTCACCCCAAAGTGCACTAGGGGTTGCTACAGGACAGTAGATTTCCAATAACCCACCCACAGCATAAGGACTCTTAGTGCTCCACCAATCAAAATTATTGACCCCAGTTTCCACCTTGACTACATTTTTTCAAACAGGATCCTCCCCTTTTGGAAACCTCCAAAGTCACTTGACCTTGAAAGCTTCCTATATCACTAGAAGACGTCCCATGCCTAGCTCTCTTTGCTTGGAATGGCAAACAGCTTATGGAATCTTTCTGTAACTTGCTCCCAAACAGCTATGCATCTATAAAGAGTCTAGAGGAAGACTAAGGTAAGATGCTCATATTCAATCCCAAAACCAAATAAGAGCACTACATGATGAATCTTTGGAACCTCATTATTAGGGATGAAAACACTTTTAGCAAAGTTAACTCAAAGCCCATATACTGTTTCAATTAATACAAGAATATATCTCAAATGAAATTACCCAAGTTACTCCACCTCCAGCAGGTTTGATTTCCCCCCCCCCCCCCAAAAATAAAAAGAAGAAGAAGAAGAAAGTTAGAGCTGAAAAATGGATATGAGAAATCAGCAAACCTCCAGGCTAGCATTACTAATGTAAATCCTTCTAAGAAGCACGCCTCAATTGCTTCATTCACCGATATACGAAGGGTCTTCATTGCCAAAATAACAATAAAGGTGAGAATGAGTCAGCTTGATGCCTTCTCAAACTCTCTCAAACTGGAGGAGAAACCATAAGCTTCAACATTGATCCAGACGGCAGAAAACAAAAGAACAACCACTTCCTCTGCTAGTTTGAAAATCCCACTTCTCAAAAGTTGCCATAAAAAAGTCGCAACAAACATGATCCTAAGCCTTCTGAATAACAAGCCTCTGAATAACTCCTGATTCGAACTAAGGTAGAAATCGATACACTTAGTAGTAATTAGAGCTTGAAAGCATGTCGATTAGAGCCAGCAACTTTATCATGACCTCCCTCAAGCTCAAGCAAGGACTTTAGCCTAAATTATTTTACAGTCCCCACTAGGGTGATAGGCCTGGAGATTTTTCCTTTTTTTATAAGGCTAATAGGCCTGAATTTTTCAATGTCATTTACGCCCTTTCGGTAGCAAGGTAATGAAAATTTTCTTTAAAAACCCTCCTGTGAAAATCTGCAAATCAGCCATAACTTCCACCCTAACAATAATCCATTCATGTGTGCGTTTGACTTTAGCTCTAAGAAGAATTAATCTACTGGCAGAGCCACCTAATGCTTGCAAGAGAAACTGTCATCATTTTGTGTTTTACTATAATTCTCTTCTTCCCACCTTTTTCTGCTATTCCTTGTACTCTTTCCCTTGTGAAGCAATCACCTCACTTTTATTGATGCACTTCCAGAAAAAAGTTTCTCAAAGAGTAGTGTAAGGAAAATGATAAAATATAATACCTAACATAGAGAAATCCAAAATAACTCAGCAATAGCTACAAAATCAAACTAATAATACTAATAAGGGATGGACTACAGAAAAGGTGCTTAAAAACTGGATTGTACTGGCAATATTATTAGCGACAGTCGCCTAAATTTCTCTTGCATTATTTAGTTCAAATCAGGGATCCATTGCCAGTAGACAATAAAAAGCATTCATAGTTTCTAGCTCAAAAAGGGAAGGTAAACAGGACAAATAACTCAACTAGGAGCGGAATTGGTGAAGGGCATACTTATGTGGAATTATTTTCTACATATTCTCAATTTCTTGGTAATTTTTTTCCAAATTTCTATTACATATTTGTGCAGATTCTTATAGATTTCTTTTTTTTTTGGGATGAGTAATCAAAAGATGCATTAGATAGACATCAAGGGCTGCCAACCATTTACTTAAAGGGGCAATTACAAAATCATTATGCCCTTAAGCTCTCATGCATAATATTATCTATTTGCTCTCATCATTAAGCACAAGACTCCAACTATACAGAAGTCCCAAAAAGTAGCGCATGAAATTTTGATAGGTCAATGCTTTGTCCTCAAAAATCCGACGACTCCTTTCCTTCGAAGTACACCACCAAATCGCCAAAGGAATCATCTTCCATCATTCTTCTTATAGATTTCTAATTTTATTTGCTATAGATGCCAAATGTTTATCTTATTTTCTAGACATTTTTACAGATTCCTACATTCCTAAAAGTCTCTACAAACATACAGAACAAACTTCAAATGTGTATCTCTTTTGGTGATGAAACGAAAACCGAACATGTAAATTGTAACAAACTGAACAAACAAGCCCTAACTAGACTATAGATTGCTATATTGAACTGATCGACAAAATGTTCTTTCAGAAAAGCACAAAACTACAAAGCAAGGCCGATAATAGCAATAGAATATAGGTTAAAATATCTTTGATCTTACCTTCACACAGGGTTGCAAAGAAGATACGGCTAATTCCATCAGATGAGCTTGCTACATATGCAGAGCATCCTTGAACTAACTGCACCCTTGATAGCCTGCATAACGGAAGTCATGCGATCAGCAAAAGAAGTTTTGTTGTTGCAATCGATACATTCAAGACGTTGGCCATACACAAATGGATCAACCAACTGTCGATGCCGTATCAGAATTTCAGAAAACCACTGATTAAATAGGCCTATACTGGCAAGGGCGGATTGATAAAGGACGTAGGGATGCCGCATCAGAATTTCAGAAAACCACTTATTAAATAGGCCTATACTGGCAAGGGCGGATTGACAACCCCTAAGCCAACAAAAACCCTAATGAGCTTATTTGAAAACTATGAAAATATAATAGGCGAACACTCTTAAAATAGGTCTAAAAAAATATTAAATTGTTGAATGATGAGGCTTACAGTGAATATTGAGGAAAATGCAGCTGCTCATCCGAAATATTGATTTAATTTAAATAATTTTTTAAAATTACTAAACTACCTTTTTAATTCTGGACTCTCACGTGTTGTTGTTCTCTGGCTCTCTAGCACACAAGGGACTCTCCAATCTCCAACCTTCTCTTGCTTAGGGTTGTCAAATAGGTCAGGTCGAGTTGAGTTCGTGTTCGTGTTCGTGTTGAACTTAAACGGATCGAGAAATCCTCGACTTGAATCTAACCCGTTTATTAAACGGGGTTGAAAACCTTGACCTATACCCATTTATTTTTTTACGGATTGACCTGAAATTTACCCATTAACTCATTTAATATAAACGGTTCAGGCTCAGGTTATCCAATTACCCACTTAACATTTCGACTAAAGTGTAATTATGGAACATTATAAACCATTCTTTTAAGTTCAGTATATCATCACAACGTAACCAATGTCCATGATCTGCAAAAACCACGACCTTAAAATATAGATCGACCGATTAAACTCTACGTTTTCATAATTTTTCCCTAAAAAATAACGATATTTTGGTAAACAAGTCAACCTATTTAACCCGTTTAATTAAACGGGCTAAATAAGTTTTTTTGTGTCAAAAATCTCAACCTGAACCTAACCCAATTAATTAAACGGGTTAAGCGTGTCAACCCATTTAATTAAACGGGTTGAAAATCTTTATCCAAACCCACTTAATTTCGTGTTCGGTTCAGGTCGATAATCGTGTCGGGGCAGCTTTTGACAGCCCTGCTCTTGCTTCTCTTAGACTCTCACTCTCTCGCTCGATCACAACTCGCGCTCCGTCCCATCGGCCACCACACAACGCAGCCGCCTAGCCGGACCACCCACTGTTGCTGGCCGAGCCGACCTATCGACAGTCCACCACTAAGCTGAACCCTAAATCGCAGCATAAGATTAAGTAGGTTATATTTTGGCCGGTTACAGTTTCGATTTGAGTCATTTGACGATTTTAATTACTTCTAATTGTTTATTCTCAACTTATGTTGTGTAGATAGTAATTGATTAGTGAATTCTTCAACGCCAAGCATCTACTTCGACTCCGGAAATCCAAAAATCAGGTTTGATTTGTTTTTGCAAAGTTCCAAAACTTTCTCTTTTTTTTTTTTGTTAATTTTTCATGCCCATATTTGAATATTTGATTGTGGTCTTTCTGAACAAATTTGAGTATGTCATTGAGTATCAATTTGTGTAGATTTACGATGGTTAATTGTTTGATTAACTCATGAACATCTTTGAAATTCATTTGCAATTGTTAATTGTTAATCAATTAGTGAAAGTTATTTTGAGTTTACGAGAAATTGCGTGGTTATTATTTTCAACTCTAGAGTGGTAGTGGAGTTTTCCTGAACGGGAAATTGTTAATTCATTGAGTTAACGGGAAATTGTTAATTCATTTACAATTGTTAATCAATAGTCAAGTGTTTTCAGTTAATCAATTACATCTAATTGCCCCTAGAGTTAGTCTAATGTGTTGCTTGTTGCTTGATTTTCAATCAATTTATCAATTGCTTGGTGGCTTGCACGTTGTTTCATTGCTTGTTATGTCATTGGCTCGTCTTTTTATTTGAACTAGTGTGTTGCTTGTTTTAACTAAGGGCCTGTTCTTTTCGTGGGTCAATCCGTTTTTACCCACTTCAACCTACTTCAACCCATTTCAACCTACTTCAACCCACTTAAAAAAAAATACCAACTTCAACCCACTTCAACCTATCTCAACCCACTTCAACCAACTTCAACCCACTTCAACCCACCCCTTCATAATTTTAATAATTTGTAAAGTATCATGTGAGATTTAGAGCCTGTTGTTTTCGTGGGTAAATTAGGTAGGTAAAAGGGTGAAATAGGTTGAACTAGGCTGAACTGAGTTAATGTTGGTTGAATTTGGTATATTTTTTATGTGGTGGGATGAAAATAATGAGAACGTCATTAATGTGTGATAATTTATGAAGTTATCCAAATTTTGTGAAATTTTTGTTTGTTATTTTTCATTTTACATTTTTTTGATTTTTAATTTTTAATTTTTAGTTTTTATTTTTCATTTTTCATTTTTCACTTTTTTTATTTTTACTTTTTTATTTTTTATTTTTTTTTTATTTATTTATTTTTATTTATTTTTTTTTTTTATTATTTTTTTTTTGTTCATTTTATTTTTCATTTTTTTTCATTTTTTTCATTTTTTGTTTTTTAGTTTCTTCTTTCTTCTTTCTTATTTTTTATTAATTATTTTTTAAGTTTTTAATCTTTTATTTTTTATTTTTTTTATTTTTTATTTTTTATTTTCTATTTTCTATTTTCATTTTTTTTATTTTTTATTTTATTTCTCATTTTCTA
Source organism: Selenicereus undatus (assembly GCA_017589665.1). Classification (NCBI taxonomy): domain Eukaryota; kingdom Viridiplantae; phylum Streptophyta; class Magnoliopsida; order Caryophyllales; family Cactaceae; genus Selenicereus; species Selenicereus undatus. The sequence goes on along the minus strand of JACYFF010003369.1, from coordinate 85,848,046 downwards.
TTTTTTAGTTTCTTCTTTCTTCTTTCTTATTTTTTATTTCTTATTTTTTAAGTTTTTAATCTTTAATTTTATTTTATTTTTAATTTTTAATTTTTAATTTTTAATTTTTAATTCTTATTTTGAAGTTTTAATTTTGAATTTTGAAGTTTTATTCTTAATTTTTAATTTTTAATTTTTTAATTTCTTATTTCTTATTTCTTATTTTATATTTTTTAATTTTTAATTTTTGTTTTTTATTTTTTATTTTCCATTTTTAATTTCTCATTTTTATAATTTTTTATTTTATATTTTATATTTCCTAATTTTTTGGTTATTTTTTAACTTGTATTCTTTTATGTGTTATTTTTTATTTTTATGTTTTATAGTTTATGTTTTATTTCTTTAGTTTTATTTATTTTTTAAATTTTTCATTTTAATTTTTTTAAAAATTTTTAATTTTTTATGTTTATATTTTTTTTAATTTGGTATTTTTAATTTTTAATTTTTCATATTTATTTTTTCTTTATTATTAGAAATAAAAAATAAAAAAGTAAAATATTAAAAAATAAAAAACGACAAAAATATATAAAAAAAGAAAAATTAAAAATTAAAAATAAACAATAAGAAATAAAAAAATAAGCAATAAGAAATAAGAAATAGAAAAATAAAAACACCAAACAATAAAAAACATAAAATTATAGAAAATTAATAAATAAAAAATAAAGAACTAACAAAATAAACAGTACAAAGTTAAAAATAAAAATAAAAAAAACTAAAATAACATTAAAAATAAAAATATAAAAATAAAAAATAAAAATAAAAAAATAAAAAATAAAAAATTATCTTAAAAAAAGAAAGAAAAAATAAATTTCAAAAATTAAAAATTGAAAATACGAAATAAAACAAATAAAAAAATATCGACATAAAAAATAAAAAAATAAAAAAAAATGAAAATGACAAAATAAAAAAATACAACTGAAAAAATAAAACTTAAAAAATAAAAACAAAACACCTAAAAAACATAAAAATTAAAAAATCACCAAAAAAATTAGGAAATAAA
>JACYFF010003369.1:85781203-85842007 GCA_017589665.1 Selenicereus undatus | reverse complement strand
AAAAAAAACAAAAAATAAAAAATAAAAAATAAAAAATAAAAATGAAAAACGAAAAATAAAAAATGAAAAAATGAAAAAATGGAAAATGAAAAACAAAAAACAAAAAATTTAAAAATAAAAAAAGAAAAAAAAGAAAATAAAAAATAAAGAATAAAAAATAAAGAATAAAAAAATAAAAAAGTAAAAACAAAAAAATAAAAAAGTAAAAACAAAAAAAATTAAAATTACATAATTAAAAATTAAAAATTAAAAATCAAAAAAATAAAAAATATAAAATATAAAATATAAAACAAAAATTTAACAAAATTTGGATAACTTCATAAATTATCACACATTAATTATATTCTCATTATTTTAACCCATTTCAACCCACCACATAAAAAATATACCCACTTCAACCTACTTCAACCAATATCAACCCACTTCAACCCACTTCAACCTATTTCAACCCACCTAAAAAAAAAATACCAACTTCAACCTATTTCAACCGACCTCAACCAACTTCAACCCACTTCACCCTTTCCACCCAATTTACCCACGAAAAGAACAGGCCCTAAGTGAGCTTTATTTCTAAGTTTCATGTTCTTTTTTTTTCAATTTTATATGGATCGATTCAATTCCATTTTAAGATATTTGAAAAGGAAAAAACCTGAAAAAGGCGGAGAAAATAATGCAGATGGTAGTGGAGTTGGCTCTAATATTAATGAATGTCAAAGAGATTGGGGAAATGAGGGTAAATCTAATATTCATAGCAAAAGTTGATGTAATGAACCAGGTGGGGGTCAATCTTCTAGATGAAGTGAGTTTGATTTTAGTACTTTTCCAATGGATCCTCGGTTGAGAAAAATGATTTCAAAATATCCTTTCAATCTACAATATGGAATAAGAAGATATTACATAGCTAATGGGTCAATCCAGTCCCGTACTCACAAGTTTCCACAAAAATTAATTGAAGGATGGTTGCGTCGTTTTAATCATTCTTGGTTTGAAAAGTATGGGACTTTGTTAGAATATAGCATACATAAAGATGCTTCTTTCTATTTATGTTGCTACTTGTTTACTAATGTTAGAGAAAATCAAATTGAAAACTTTATTAGGATGGGATTCTCAACTTAAAATAAACTCGACTCATTCAACAATCATGTTGGCGATTTTAATAGTGTTCACAACAAAGTTTTGAGAGATTATGAAAATTTAAGGGTGCCAAGATAATTCATCAAAGCTGTTTTAGATAGACATGATGAAGAAACTAAAGATAAATATCGACTTCGTTTGAATATTTCTATTTCTTGCTCAAGGTGCTTGCTGTGTCAAGGTTTACCTTTTCATGGTCATGATGAATATGAAGAATCCGAAAATAGAGGGAATTTTCTTGAACTTGTGAAGTTTGCTGCAAATTTGAATGAACCCATTGCTAGTGTTGTGTTGGATAATGCTCCCAAAAGTGAGAAATTAGTTTCACATTTTATTCAAAAAGATTTTATGCACGCTGCTGCTAAAAAAACACTAAATGCCATCATGGAATAATTTAAAGATGATGTCTTTGGTTTATTAGTGGTTGAGTATGGAGATTTATCTCATAAAGAGTAAATGGGTGTTGTTCTTCATTTCGTGAATAAAATGGGAATCATCATGGAAGAGTTCCTTGGTATTGTACATGTTCAAGCACTTCTTCTTTGTATTTGAAAGTTAGAATTAACTATCTGTTGGCCGAACATAGTTAGAATTTGTCAAGAGCGCATTCTCAAGGTTATGACTGGACAAGTAATATGCAAGGTAAATTCAATGGGCTTAAGACGTTGATCTTGAATGAGAATAATTATGCAAGGTAAATTCAAGGTAAATATGCAAGGTTATGACTTACATTAGTAGCTTTTGCAAGGGACAATAATTATGTTGGAGATCTTTTTGATGAAATTGGTAAACTTTTAAATGTTGCGGGGATTTTTTGTAAACGACATGATATCTTGCATGAGAAACAAGCTGAAAGAGCTAAGGAGACATTAAATAATGATGAGATTGAAACTGAGTGTGGGTTAAATCAACAACTTGCTCCTATAAGGGCCGGTGATGCGCGTTGGGAATCTCACTACAAATCACTATTGAATGCAAGTTTGTTGTTTGATTCTATAATGGACGTACTTGAGCTTATCGAACTTGAAGGGGGTACTTCAACTACAAGGAATGACGCTACTTTGTGAATAGCTTATTTAAGTTGCTTCAATTTTGCTTTCACTCTTTAATTAATGTTGAATATTTTGGGAATCGCACATGATCTTTCACAAGCTTTGTACAAAAATGGTCAAAATATTACAAATACTATGAAACTTATCCAAGTCACAAGGAAGCCATTGGAATTGACGATAAATTATGGGTGGAACTCTCTTGTGGATAAAACATGTGCTTTTTGTGTAAAACATAATATTCCTATTCCAAACATGGATGATAAATGGGTCATTCCAGGGAGGCCACGACGTAATGTCAATGAGCGTACTTATGAATTTCATCGTCAAGTGGAAGTGTTCTACATAGTTGTGGATCTACGTCTTGAAGAGCTTAGACATCGCTTCAGTAACACTGATACCGAGCTTCTTATTTGCGTGGCTTGCTTAAGTCCATGTGATCAATTTAGCGTTTTTTTACCAGTTTAAGCTAATCAAATTAGTGCAATTTTATCCCAATGATTTTTTTGATTTTGAGGTTACAACACTTGAGCATCAACTTGCTAATTATGTTCATGATGTGCAATCTGATAAAGCTTTTCAGGACTTGAAATGGTTTGGTGATCTTTGTAGAGTAACGGTGGAAACAAAGCAAGACATTACCCATCTATCGGTGTTTAAGATATTGAAGTTAACATTGATACTGCCGGTGTCCACATCAACCGTGGAAAGAGTTTTTTCGACAATGAAAATCGTAAAAAATAGACTTTGGAATCGAATGTGTGATTCATTTTTGAATGATTGCTTGGTTTGTTATGTAGAAAAAGATATATTTGACTCAGTTTCTAATGATTCTATCATGTATCCGTTCAAAAAAATGAAAAAAAAAGGACAATTGTAATAGTATATTATTTTTTTGACACTCCAAATTCAAAACCCTAGATCTACCACTATATACTGGGGTGATTTTAGAAGGGGAAATGAACATAAGATTTGCATTTCCTTAATACATCTCACAAGGGTCCTGCTTTATGCGCATTTAGAGCCCATAATACACACCCGTTGGAACCCTTGCTTAACAAGTCGTTAATCGGCAATTAACGACGCGCTAATTGAATCCACATAAATTAGTACGAAATATTTTTTGAAACCCAAAGCCATAGTCCATTAAATGACAATCAACCACAATAACTACTCAATTAAGCATATCCAATTAGCTGACAAACTAATACAAGGTTGAATCTCGTTGAAGACATGCCAAAATACAATAATGCAAGCTTATGCATATGAAGAACTGCTCTAATGATTCCAATTGCACCAATTCCGACAGAAAATTGAATTGAATTACTTCAACTATGCGTAGTTACTACTGCTATAATAAGTGAGTCCTTGGGTCGGAGAAGAAACGCTCATTGCCGATGCAAAAGGCAAGCAACCTAACAGCAGCATTGCAGTTTGCTATGGTAGTGATCGCAAAGTCGGTGTTAGCAGTGATGGGTTTCGAACTTCAGTAATAGTGCGCCGTACTGAGTGGATAAGTGTTCGAACGACATAGATGGGGTCGTCCGCTTGGATGTGGTTGTTCGTTACACCGTGTGCAAATATAAATATGAGGGTGGGCTTTTTAAACCCTTTTCCGAGTTTGTATATTATAGACATTGGAGAATGGAGCATTTGAGTAACAGTAAGGTTGTATTCGTGTGACCAAAAGGTAACAGGTTTGAGTATTGAAATCAGTTACTGATAAAGTCATGATAGGCTGCCTACATTACACCCAGTAGGATGGGGCCATTTTCCGAACCCTGCGTGAACGCGGGATGCTTGTGTACCGGGTTACCTTTTATATTATAGGCACTGGAGCTTGTACACTCACAACATACCTAATCAACGAGTTGTGGATCCGTCCAACCTGGCCCCAAAAATGAGGGCTCGAACATCTATTTTTTGCCTTTGAACCAACCTAACCCGACCCTCAATGTGAGGGTACCCCCATACGGTGAGGGTCGGGATCGGACATAGGTTCTAATCCGCTGACCCGACCCGCGACCTTCACCTTAAAAAAATATATATTTGTAAAATCTAAAAACGGGGCAGCTTAGGGTTTCATTTGCTTTACTCAATTTGTTGATTTCCTCCCCTAAAACAGGTTTCGCTTTCCCCTCTTGTTTGTACTAAAAATATGATCTTTTTATTCGTAATAATTCTTACTTTTAGATTTTTATTTGATTTTATTTTCCTTGCAGGTGTTGAATAAATTCGGGGAAAAAAAGGAGAAAGCATGGCAAAAACAAAAAAAACAAATCCAAATTTCTACCCATTTCTTTTGTCCACGGGCGCCTCACATCCTCCCTTATCCCTCACTCTTTCTCTATCTTCTCGGCTCCCACCTGAAACATAAACTCCGAGCCCTCCCCCCAACTTTCAGTCTGCTTATCCATCTACTCATCTCTCTATCACGATCTGCCACCATGGCAACACCACACACTCCATCACCAGTGATTGCCATCACAACAACACCACTTCACCATCCTCATCCACGCCACAATCAGCCAGCACATCAACCTTCATCCGCCATCCACGATATTACACAAATCAAGGGGTGAGATTGAAGCTTGCCCGGGTATAAATGGAGGCAGCGGCGTGAATAGGTAAAAAAATTAGGTTTAGTTTTAAGCTTTTAGGTTTTAATTTATGGGTTTTGGTTAGTTTAATTCGAGTTTTTGGAATTTAGGTTTTTTTTTGTGTTCAATTTTAGTGATTTAGGATTCAATTTGTGTCGTTTGTTTTGATTTTCAGTTTTTAAATTCAATCTCTGGGTTGCATTTTGTATATTCGAAGCTTAATAGTTGATTTGGAGTAGTTACTCGTGATTTCTGGCTTGCAATTGCAATGAATTTGGTATGATGGTTATGGGTTGTTCTCAGCTCGACGGTGCCTGTTGCCATTAATGGAGCTCGGCTCTATCTCCTTCACAAAATCTGAGTTTGGTTTCTATTATTCTTTTTCTCGCAATGCTTTAGTTGAATGTTGCTGAAACATCTGAAATATCTCTTCCCTAGTTCTCTGATTGTTTGGTTATGAATCTGGGTTTTAATTGGTTCTGTTGCTGCTCCCCTTCCGCTGCTTTTGTGCTTTATTTAGTTCGTTCCTGGTGCTATGCTTTCTGTTTCCTTCATTAAGTTTGGTTAACTCAATTATCCTCTGATTTTAGTTGATTTCAGTTCAGTTTGGTTGATTTTGGTTGAGTTAACTACTTTGGTTCATTAGTTTAATTTCGTACTCACTTCAATATGGTTTTTCATTTGGTTCATTAGTTGATTTTAGTACTTTCCTTCCCTTTTTTGTTTTCTTTGTCAGATTTGAGATTCCTTAGTTATTATTGTCAATACTAGCTTACCAGCTTTAGTATTAGATTACTTCAATGTGGTCAAGTTTGGCTCTTCTATATTTATATCTTATTGGAATTTGTGAATAATTGGGGATTATTTAGATTTTTATTCGTTTATAATCTATAGTTTTACTTGTTTTTTTTTGTCTAATTAGCTTAGAATGACGCTAAATTAGTTTAAGAGTGTATTCGATAACAACATTTTGAATAACGTTTGGCGTTTTGACTAAGTCGATATACTTATTAAGTAATTTTTAGTGTTCGGTAACATAGTGTTTTGGCTAGCATTTCAAATAGCGTTTAGCGTTTTAAGCAGCGTTTCTGAAAAGCTAATAGTATTAACGTTTTGCATTCAAAAGTAGTGTTTCATATTTTTTTGCCAACAAATATCATTTGGAAATTATCTATATCATTTTATGTCAATTTATATTAATCAGCTAACACAACAGCTAAATTTACCGAACACATTTATTTCAACTACTCATCCAAACCGGTATCAGTTAAATTAGAAACGCTATCCGCTGCCTAAACAATTATCCGCTATTTGAACTGCCATCTGATACATGAACCGCTAATTTTGTCGAACATGTCCTAAATTCATGTCAAGTGACCTTAATATCTTCCATCGTCCCTATGGAGATGACCATCAAGTACTACGACGATAGTTATATACTTGCGACATTTATTTTACACTCAAAATTATCCTACACCTGTCGCTCTCCGGTCCATATCTACTATCCTCCGTTCGCTTAATTCCGACCGGCGACTTGGTTGCTGACACCCACAACTCCATCGCCGGTGACTCCTCTGCGCTACTATCAGTTCGTCTGTTTCGTCTGCTGCTGTGGTCGCTTGGTCTAGCCGTCATTTGGTTCAATCTTGCTTGCGCCAACTCCTCCTGCCTGCTGAAGCCGGTGACTCCTTGCGATTGTTGACCCTGGCCACTCCTCGTGGATTTGCTTTGAGTACATCAAGTCTTGCTCACCCACAAGCCCACAACTCACGGTGACTCTTGCTTCAATCGTGACAAGTTATATTGCTCGACGTCGGCCTTTTTCTAATATTGGTTTTCTTGATTAGCCTTTAATTCATGATTTGAGCTTAGAAGATTAAGATTTAAGACCACTATTCTCACTCTCAGAAGGCAAAACACAGCCTTTAATTCATGAATCATGGTCGTTCATGCTATTGTTGGTTCACTTGTTATCATATTCTTCTTGTTCTTTGATTTTGCTCTGGTTTTAGTTAGTTAGCTATGCTTTGCTTCAACGATATGATTGTTCTGTTTTTCCTTTCTTTTGTATGGCCTGTTCTTTTCATGGGTCAATTGCAATTCACCATACTACTTTTTTGTAAACTATCGTACTCTGGAATTGTTTTATTTTTGTAGTTTTTTATTTTTAAATTTTTAATTTTTAATTTGTTAACTTTTAATATTTAATTTTTTTAGTTTTTTAGTATTTTAGTTTTTTCTTTTTTCTTTTTAATTTTTAATTTTTTAATTTTTTAATTTTTAATTTCTTATTTTTAATTTTTTTATTTAGTATTTTTTATCTTTTTTTATTTTTGTATTTTATTTTTAATTTTTTAATTTTTTATTTTTATTTCTTTATTTTGATTTTTCTATTTGTTTATTTTTTTATTTCTCGTTGTTTATTTTTTTATTTTTTATTTAGTATTTTTTATTTTTCATTTTTTTGAAATTTTTTGTAGCTTTTGTTTGGAATAAAACTTAAAAGACAAAAAATTAAAAAATAAATACAAAACATACAAAAATAAAAAATAAAATAAAATATGAAATATAAAAAATAAGATAATAAAAAATTAAAAATTAAAAATTGAAGTGCAAAAAAATTAAATACAAAAAATTTAAAATAAAATTAAAAAATTTAAAATAAAAATTAAAAAAATTAAAAATTAAAATATTAAAAATTAAAATATTAAATAAAAAAAATAAGAAATAAAAAATTTAAAATTTAAAATTAAAAATTAAAAAAATTAAAAAAAGAAAAAATAAACAAATAAAAAAAAAAGTAGTCAAATAAAAAATAAAAAATAAAAAATAAAAAAGAATAAACAAAAATTCCATAAAATTTTGATAACTTCATAAATTATCACACATTAATTACATTCTCGTTATTTTAACCCACTTCAACCCACCACATAAAAAATATACCAGTTTCAAGCCATTTCAACCTACATCAACCCACTTCAACCTATTTCAACTCACCTCAACATACTTTAACCTATTTCACCTTTTTACCCACCCAATTTACCCACGAAATGAACAAACCTGTAGATGGGTTTGCTTTCTTATATGAAATTCATGATTTGAGCTTTAATATTTTAAATGCGGTGATACTCTTTGTAGTTCGTGATTTTAGCTTTAATGTTTTTAACGGGTTAAAAGATGGTGATGCTTTTTGTGGTTCTGGATTGATTGCTTCAATGCTATGATTTTTCTGTTTTTAGATGCTTTTTTAGCTTTAATGTTTTAAATGTTTCAAATGTGGTACTAAAAGATAGTAATGGTGCCATATTTGATTCGATTTTGTCTTTTTTCAGATGTAGAGTTCGGAAGTAATACGAGTAGGGCTCTTATGAAGAATAGAGTTCCACCATATGGGCAAGCACCACGAGAAGTCCCAATCGAGGATGGTTATGTAGAGTATGAGCAACCTTCAAAGAAGCCAATGGGGCAGTCAAAGGTATGGGATGAACATAAAAAAATAAAAAATAAAGGCGCTACGCCAGCTGAAAATAAAGCTTAGTGCAGATATTGTGAAATTGTGTTGGGTGCTAATAGTAGACATGGAACTTCTCATTTGAAACGCCATCTAAATAGATGTACTAAAAAGGTGCATCATGATATTAAGCAATTCGTTTTGTCTGTTGATACTAGTGTCGATGGTTCTGTTGTTTTGATTAAGTTTAAGTATGCTGAAGTCCAAAGTAGGAAGCCTGTGTTAACATACTTGGTTGAGGATTCACGTCCATTTGAAACTGTTAAAAAGTAAGGGTTTAGAAAGATGGTGAAAGGATTTAATCCCAATTTAGAGCTTTTAGTATGCACACTATAAGGAGAGAACTATTCAAAATGTACGTGAAAGAGAGCGGAAATGTCAAAAGTTTCATTTTAAGTGCCCCTGTAAGAGTGGCAATGACAACCGATAATTGGAATAATGATAGCACTAATGAGGAGTATATATGTGTGACTACACACTTTGTTCATTCTAATTGGAAACTGCAAAAGAGAATCTTGTGATTTAGGACTTTGATTCCTCCTTATGATGCTACGTGTATTTCTCATGAAATTATCTTGTTCTTGCAACAATGGAACCGATAACATAAGCTTCTTACCATCACAACTGATGCTACATCATAAATGGTGCCAATGGTAAACCATATCAAACGGCGTGCACTTGCAAAAAGCCCTATTGTGAGTGGTAGATCTTTCTTTTATATTCGTTGTTGTGCGCATATTGTGAACTTGATTGTGCAGGTTGGATTGAACTCATTAGCTAACATTTTCAATTGTGTCTGTAGCATGGTTAAGTGCATTGATAGATCTCCTGTTAGGAGGAAAAAGGTTTTTTATGTGGCTGAGAAAAACTTTAAGTGGCAACTAATAAGAAGTTTAGGCTTGATATGCCGGTAAGGTGGAACTCTAATTATCTTTTGATTAATTGTGTGCTCTATTACAAAGATGTATTCATTTATTTTGGAGAAAGAGAGTTCACTGTGAAATTCGTTGCACCTCAATTGGATGATTGGGATAAGCCTGCTTATGTTCATAAGTTTTTAAAGGTGTTCTATGATGTGACCAATTTGTTTTCCGCTTCTAAATACCCTACCTCTAACTTGTATGCTTTGCGAGTTTGGAAAATCCAAAGTGCTTTAATGGAGATGGCTAGTGGCTCTTCTTATTTTGCGAAGTTTTAACATTGTGAGTAACATGCAAGCTAAATTTGACAAGTATTTAAGTGAATATAATTTGGCACTTAATTGTGCTGCAATCTTGGACCCTCGGTATAAGGTGACATTTTTGAAGTATTGTTTATTTGTTTTGGGAAGATATATGGTAGCGAAGGTGTTGGAGATCAGGCTGAACAGGTAATTGCTGGTCTTAGAATGTGGTTTGAAGAGTATATGCATGCCTTAATTAGTAGTTCATCCCAAAACATTCGGGTGGTAACTTTTCTAGTGATGATAAACAAGCCAGATTGGATGATTGGGCTATATTTGTCACTGAAGAGACAACACATACCCAAAATGGGTAAGAGTGAGCTCGATTTATACTTGGGAGAATCAAACCATTCGAGGATTGAGGATTTTGACATATTGGATTATTGGTTCAAGACTTCAGCAAGATATCCCACTCCTGCACTTATGACTTGTGATCTCTTAACTATTCTAGTTTCAACGGTAGCCTATAAACCAGCTTTTAGCATTGGTGGGAAAACAATGACACTCATGAGAAGCTCTTTGAAGCCAAATATTGTGCAAGATTTGATATGCCTTCGGGATTGGATGCTAACGATGGATGAAGGTATTACATTCATTTTATACGATTTATTTATAAATATAGTTAATACTAGTGATTTAATGGATATCTCTAACATATACCATTTATTTTGTTCAATTTTAAGTGGTTTGAACTTAATGGTGAAGACAAATAGGATAACAACTCAAGTGATGAAGATGATTGTGAAAATATCGATGGAGAAGATGATAGCATAATTGTTTGAAAAATATCAAAGGGGTAAGTTTTGTAATATCACATTTTTGTTTCTTGTTTACAACCTTAAGAAGTTTCATGAACTCGTGATTAAGGTTTATTGTTTTTTTTGTCTATAACTCTATATCGAAGAGCTAAGCGTATTTTGGTGATTTTTATGGCGCTAATTTTGGTCATTGTGGTGCGGATTGTGGTGTTGCTAGATGTTGTGTTGCTTTTATTTGTGATGCTGCCATGTTGTTGACTTGCTAGCTTGCTGTTGTGGTGCTGCTATGTTGCTGGATGAAGTTGTTTTGATGTCAGGAATTGTTGTTTTAAGTGAGCACATTGTTGTAGTTAATAAATTCAAACACTAGAATTGTTGTAATAATCATAGACGCATAGTACGTGTTGGAACATCATGATGTTGCTTGGGTCTTTGTTCATGAAGGTTCTTTGATGTTGAACTTTATGTGAAAAAAAAAACTTTTACAAAAATCTAATCTTACGTAAAGAGGGCTTGAGAGTTGGGTATGACCTGATGGTACCTGTAGGGTCAGGGTCAGGGTTGGAGGTATGTTGACCCGCATGAGGGTCGGGTAGAACCCTAACTGTCGACCTTCAACCCACCCTGACCCTCATTTTGATTAGGTCTAACTAAAGATAACGTAGCATCTAATTTCTACGCTCAAATCATATTTTTTTTTTAAGAAATAAACCCTCATTTGTTTCAATTGCAATCTTACTACCATTCGAACACTACCAATCGAATTTCATTCATTGCTAGAGTCTGTATCTGTCTTCATCTACGTTATGGTTGCATTCATAAATTCCATCGATAAGTTCAATTTCATCTTGTGGTTTATATCTCAACACCTTCGATGTCAGTGTGCTGTCGTTTTTTCGCTAGTAGCATATTTGTTGAAGGGAAATGGATAAATCTTGCTTTGTTTTTATGGCCTCTTCGGGTGACTGATGGTCTTGTTCATTGAAAGCAAATGAATTTCAAATACTTTATTGAAGGAATTGATGAACAAAACAACATGCAAAAATTAACTCACAAGATGAAAAATAGGTATAATCTACTTCCTTTTGTTTATACTCCTCGTAAATAATAGAATGTAGTTATCAATTTGGGGACTATCTTGCTCTATTTTTCATCTTCTACAGGTAATTGATTGCTCTGTTTTCATTTGTTTTTTACCCATTCATCAACAATATATGAATAACCTTACTATTCATAAACAAGACACAAATAAATTTTATTATGTTTCATCTCCTATTTCGCTATGCTTCTCGTACTTGCTGATCATATATCTGAAATAGAATTAACACCCTTTTGTTGATTTCCATTGTTAATGTCAAATATATGGCTTTTCAAAGCTCAAATTTGTTGTCTTACACATGTGGGTGTAGATAACATGACTGGGAGTGTAGACAAGTGCTTTGGATGCATTGGGTATTGCATCTATTTATTAGGTTGATGTTACATCTTTATCTCATACCACTTTATTTGAAGTGAATTTGAATATTTAATAATCAGGGAATTGATTGTGTAAATATTCAATTAACAAACCTTTGGCAAGTTCTATTTCAAGTTATGTACTTAGTTGAAGAAGTTGTAGGTATTTGGAAGGAAATTGAAGTTTATTGTTCGTGGGTCTGCATAGTTGTCACCAAGCTATATAAATCATAATCTTGGTGGTTTTGGGATGAGTTGATAGATCAGAATAATTTATTGCGTTGTCTAATATAGGGATCGTATTTGTCAGGTGAATATGCGTCTGGTTCGTGACTGTGTTTTTTTCCCCATGCTTTTCACTTTGTAAAAAGACGTGAAGATGATAAATATTCTTAAATATATTTATTCAATATTAAAAGATAGTAAACGAACAAAGAAATTAAGAACTTGAGTTTGATCTATAATTAATAGCGTATTGTATGCTTGACCATTGGTTTGCCTATAATTGTTCACTTCTTCATATTTATTTGTTCACAGTTTTATATTTAGTTCTTTTGATCCTTTTAGTTCTGCCTATGCGTTTGACTTATTTGTGTTTCTCGTGATCCATTAAATCATTGTTGATAATTATTAGCTAACTAAATGTTCATGAGAGAATACTTGAAAACTTGACATTCAATTGTTCACATGTAATTGTCATTGGCTATCTTTTAATTAATTGAATATGTTCATTATGTCCATGCCATTTCAATTGCTAGTTTACTAGACGCAATTGTTTATTTGTCCCATGATTAAACTTTTGCACTTTTTAATAGGGTTGACAGCTCAAAAAAAGATGACGAGATATGTTTATTATGACATTAAATGTTGGTTAAAACTAACTATTTGTTAACACCCCTACCCCTAGGGCTATAAGTGTTAGCGATTTTTTAAATTTTAGAACGAAACATATAGAGTTAAAACTTACAATAACTTAGGCTTATAGCCTTATCTTACGTGCAACAATAAAAAAAGAAAGCGTATATCCAACAAAATCAACGGCTACATGCCGGACATCACAATTATACGAGTCATACACACAGGGTATACAAACTAAGAAACTAAATAAAAGAAAAAAAATAAACGATACAGATCAACAGATCACACGCCAAAGCATTGGGGTTACATCCCAAAAACAAAACTCAACTCCAACCAACAAAATGACTAAGTATTAAGATGGTTAGGCCACAAGGTCATTCAGAGTACCGCTAGTCAATATGCATTACATGTAGCACTTGACTTACAGAAGCTCACGAACTTACGAATGCTTCACATTACATCATTTAACTCATTAACTAACCTATTCGTACACATGACCCTTTTGTGAAGAAAAAAGAATCCGACTCGTTTTATATGCATTCATGACTTCTACCGATTTTTTCAAGAACCAGGGAAAAAGGAAATAAAGAGGGAGTGAGTCATCATACGCTCAGTGAATGATTATCAGCTGCATGAAAAATAAAATAATTGCATCCAATACTAGTGTAGCAAACACACATGAATTGTAGATAGTATTACCATATTAGTCACACAAGAACCTAAAATCATATATCCATTCAGCTTATCCTAATCGTTGAAATTGGGGGCGTCTTGACTCCAGTTACTCACTTAATCTCATATCATCCCATTCAACGATACCACATGAGTTCTTTTAGTAAGGAATCGACATAGCGAACAAGAATACAAGTTTTAATCAAGCTAAATCATTTTATTATAAAATGTTTTTCCTTTTAAAGAGCTACATTTATAAATTGATGAGTACTTTTTTTGAATAACTCTTGCACTTTTCGAACTCATTTTTAAAATTTTTGCATTATATAAATTAGAATCAAGGATTTTTCACTCATAAAAGATAACGAAATTACTTATTAGGGCATTGGATTCACCAGTTAGTGCTATCATTTGGTGAGTGACATCACTCACGACTTAAATTTATATTTTTTATTTGATTGTTGACTTTTATTCTTTTGATGGAGGTAAGGTAATTAATTACAGGGTTAATCAATAGTCTAGAAGTTGGCTCACTTTATTCTTATTTAATTTGTGTTATTTTTCTATTTTATTATAAGTAGACTTAGATTCTTTGTTACTTGCTAATTTGAAAACCCAATTGGCAGTAGAAGTTTTATATATTAATAACAAGAATTAGAAAAAAATGTCATGTGAAAGAAAAATATATACCTAAATTTATAAATGGAAAAAATTACAATGAATCGTATGAAACATGATATGATAACCAAATATCAATAACAAAAAGAAGATAAAAAACTCGACTATGTTTGACAAAGTATTTTGGGTGTAAATTCCAATTTAAAAACAACTTGTGTGTATCATGGATTTAGAAATTAGTAATTAATATTTAGGCCCAGTTCTTTTCGTTGGTAAATTCAACTTCAACCAATTTTACGAACTTCAATAAAAAAAAACTAATTTCAATCCACTATTTTGACTAACTTTTACCCATAAAAAATATATCAACTATAACTTCTTAGAACAAAAAAATACATAATTTAACCAATTTAACGTATTTTTCAACCCCTATTTTCAAACGAAAAGACAGGACACTGAAGAAATTAACCACTGATTATCAGAGAGGTCAGAGGTCAGACAAAAAAATTCATCACAACCCGCTGACTACGAGGGTCACAACAAAGTCGAGTAACGTGTGAAGTCCACAAAAAGTTAATTAATGGGGGAATTCTCCTGCAAGTGACCTATGATTCTCTCCCCTGCCGAACTCCCAACACCCCAAAATTCTCTGCAATTTCAGCAAAAATCTTCGTACTGAGCAAGTTCTGTCGAATTTAATTCAGTAAATTGCAGTAAAGGAGTTTCAGATAGGGCGAGAAAACGAGGGGTGAGGAAGTGGAAGCCATGGATGATGAAGTGTTGCAGCGGGTTTTTCAAGAAGGGGGTCGTGAGTATATTCAGCAGCCTTCGACTTCTTCTTCGTCTTCTATTCTCCAATCTCTCCCTCTTCATGTGGTATGATGCCCATTTCCAATGTATTCGATTATCCTTCATTTGTGTAGTCATTGCTTGAAAATGGGGTTCGATCAATGTTATGAATGTTCAATTAGAGTTAGAGCTATCTAAAATTGACCGTTTTGGTTGTGGCTAATGATTTTATTGCTTGATGAAGTGCTCAATTGTAGAATATGGGGCATTCGTTTGCTAATTACTCGCTAATTTGATATCTTTCAGGCTTATATTGTTCTAGGTGTGCTGTGCACAGTATGGTTATGCGTTAGTGAACTTTAATTGTTGTTGGATTTGGATGACTGCAGTCTTTCGATCACGGATGTTATTTGTTGATAAAGTCCATCCAGGAGCTTCGTGGGAAGAGGAAGGGTGTAGTCACTGTGGGCATTGGTGGTCCTAGTGGCTCTGGCAAAACCAGGTATATATATGACTCGTAGCAGTCTGTGCTACCCATTAGCATTTGCTTTGACTGTTCAGGTTGGAAAATTTTGCTTGGGTTTGACAGATTTAATTTAGAAGAGGGAATTCTCTAATGGAAGATGTGATTCGTGTTTGCCAAGCTAGTGTTTTAAAAAAACAAAAATCTCTAGTTTGTTTGGCAGGGCTTTTGTGTTATCCAACTAATTGGCTCATACTATGATCACAATCTCATTGGCATGTTATCTTTGTTCTAAGGGAACATAGCATGTTTATTTTGTGGGGATCAGTACAAGTGTTTGCATTTACTAATACTCTGATCTGATACTTTCTGAAGCTTAGCAGAGAAGGTGAACTCTGTAATGGGATGTATTGCCCTATCCATGGAAAACTACCGAAAAGCAGCTGAAGAATCAAATGATCTGGACGCGATCGACTTTGAGGCCTTAGTTAGAAATCTGGAGGTTTGCTCCGGTCTTCTTCTTCTTGTTGTTGTTATTTTATTATTGTGTTGATGAGTAATCAAAAGATGCATTAGATAGATACCAAGGGGGTGCCTCTCATGTACGAAAGGGGCAATTACGAAAATATTATGCGCTCAAGCTCTCATGTATAATCTTATCTACAAAATTAAAAAAACTCAGGTTTTCCCCACCCTTGAGTGCAAGACTTCGGCTATACAAGAGTCGCAAAAAGTAGAGCATGAAATTTTGATAGGATAAGGCTTTGCCTCACAAATCTGATTATTCCTGGCCTTCCAAGTGCACCACAAAATGGCAGTTCAGATGGTTCTATGCACGTTCCTCAAAGGGAGAACCATTATGGGTGAAAACTTTTAGGTGGGGTGATAGGCTTCTATTGCTTCAACTGAGAGAGAATAGCGAAGGCAGATTCACTGTCCTCTCTCTTTTGGGTAATGGTGCGCAGTCTAGGACAGTGATCTTTCTTAAGGGTGGTAAGACAGAAGGTTGGTTTGGGGTGACCGATTCTTAAGGAGACTTTGATTGGGGGTCATAGGAAGCCATCTCCTCCACCAAGGAATGCTTCTATTCCCTCTAGGTTTCCAGTGTGTAGGGACAGGTCTTTTGCTAATGTTGCTCGAGGTCATCTGGGTGGCCCCCCTAACTCACATTTGATGGGGTGGAAGTGTAGGGCTTGTGGTTCATGGGATGTTTTTGGAGTCGTGATTGGCAAAGAACAAGATGGCAGTGGTAATGTGCTGATGCAAAAGGTCTCCTTCAAAGACAATGGTAATGATGTGTCTGTGTCTCCTTGCAAGAAGAGTGACTCTAAGGATTTTTTGGGTGCTTCTTCTCCCTGTGTTAACCAATTCCAAGTGTTGAGAGATCTTTTGGAGAACCATCCCTCTTCTAATTGCAAGTGTAGCTCCCACTGGAGTTCTTTGTTTGCCTCAAGGATCCCAGAATCACCTTTGAATGTTAGTGGAGGAGGAGCTTGCTTAGCAGCTACGAGTATGTTAGTTTATTCTCGTAGGAAGAAGCTTGGAAAGACGAAGCTGGTTATTTATGCTGGGGCAGGTTCCCCTAATATGTAGGAGTTGGGAGGGCCTTCTTTGTTTGAGGAAACATTGCATTAAGATCACGCTCAAGTTAGATGCTGGTGCTTTGCTTGGTTCTATTAATTCATAGAATGTTAGTGAAGGTTCTGCGTGGGTCTTGGATAGAAATAGAATTATCTTTTTTGGTGAGAAGATGGGTCTGGCCATTGAAGGTAGAGAGATGGAACTGCCCTCCTTTCTTGCCTCGCTGAGGCAAATAGAATGAAAGGTGACTAGTTGGTTGAAGAGAGTATGGGGGTTGAAGTTGCAGGGGATAGGTTGTATTCGGATGGGACCAACCGTTAATGTTCTTGCTTGGAATGTTAGGGGGCTCAATTGTCCAATGAAGCGAAGAGATGTTAAGCGGTTCTTGCGTACTTTTTCTTGTCATGAAGCCATTCTCCAAGAATCTAAGTTAGAGGTTGTTAGTCGTCCAATAGCAATTAGTTTGTCGGGTCGTTGCCCACTCGAGTGGCTTTATTTACCTTTAGTGGGTTGTTCAGGAGGCATTATTGCCATTTGGGATCATCAAGTCTTGGAGCTTGCTAACTCTCGTAGTGGGTCATTTTCTGATTGTTGTAAGTGTAAGTCTTTGGAGGACAATTTTGAGTGGGGTCAGATTGGGTTTTACGGGCCCAATGACGGCTATTTGCGGCTAGCTTTATTTGAGGAGTTGCCGTTTTTTATGTCTTCTTGGGACATTCCGTGGTGTTTGGGTGGGGATTTCAATGTCATTAGGTTTCCTTTAAAGAGATACACAGGTGGTCGTTTGTGTTGGGCAATGAGAGAGTTCTCCAATTTTATTGATTTTTGCAATCTCATTGATCCTTCTTTGGAAGGTGCACGCTTTACTTGGTCTGGCCATGCAGAGGTTCCTGTGTTATTTCACATTGACCGATTTCTCTATAGGTAGACATCCTTTTAAATTCGAGAATATTTGGCTTGAGGTGGATGGCTTTTGTGACCTTGTCAAATCTTATTGGGATGAACTGTATGTTACTGGCCCCTTGAGTTTTATTTTGGCAAATAAATTGAATTTTTTGAAGACCAAACTTAACCTGTGGAACAGTGATGTGTTTGGCCATTTAGAGCTTAAGATGGCTAGCTTGGTGAAAAAAGTGAAGTTCTTAGATGAGAAGGAGCAACAGCAGTGTCTCTCGTGGGCTATAGAGTTGAAAGATTGGAAGTTAAAAAAGAACCCTCTTTGGTGTGTAGATCCATTGATATTTATTGGCGCCAAAGAACAAAACAACAATGGATTGTGGATGGTGATCGCCATACCAAAATTTTCAAGCAGGTGGCAAATAGGAGAAGAAAGTTTAATGCTATTCACAAAAGTAAAGTGGATGGCAAGCTTTATGTTGATGCTGCCTCGGTTAATAATGCAATTGTTCACTTCTATGAAAATCTTTATCATGAAGATCAACCATCAATGATTTTTCTTGATGGTATTGCTTTTGCCTCTATTAGTCTTGATGGTGCCAGAGATCTAGAAAAGGTTTTTGCTGAGACTGAAGCTTGGAATGCCATCACTGAGTTAGGCAATGGGAAAGCTCCTGGGCCATATGGTCTCAATATAGCCTTTTTCCAACATTGTTGGACTATTGTGAAGGGGGAGATTATGGGATTTTTTTTGCTGACTTTTATAATAAATGTGTCATTGAGAAAAGTTTAGATGCTACTTTTATTAGTTTGATTCCCAAAGTGGCTTGCACAGATGATATTCAGTTTTTTAGGCCCATTAGTTTGGTGGGGAGTGTATATAAGATTCTTGCCAAAGTCCTTGCTTCAAAATTGAGAAAAGTTGTTGGAAAAGTTGTGGGTCCCTCTTGGCATGCTTTTGTTCCTGGTTATCAAACTTTGGATGCTGCTTTGATTGCTAATGAATGCATTGATTCTTATATCAAATATGGGATTTCGGGTATTCTTTGCAAGCTTGAGATCGAGAAAGTTTACGATCATGTCTCTTGGAGTTTCCTTTTGGCTATTCTTGAAAAAATGGGCTTTCCTAACAAGTGGAGGAATTGGATCTCCTTTTGTATTTCCACTGTGAGATTCTCTATCTTGATTAATGGTGAAGAAAATCGTTTTTTTCAAGTCGAAGAGGTCTAAGGCAAGGTGGCCCGTGGCCCTTTGGTGCCTTTATTGTTCGTTTTGGTTATGGAGACTCTTAGTAAGTTGGTGACTAAAGCGGTTGAGGAGGGTTTCTTGAATCACTTTCATATTGGCAACCCTCGCATTGAGTGTTTGTTGATATCTAATTTGCCCTTTGCCGACGATACCCTTAGTTTTTTTGCAAGCGGACGAGAGTAATTTGGGTTACTTAAAGTGCATCCTTATGCTTTTTGAAGCTATGTCTAGACTAAGGGTTAACCTATCCAAAAGTGCACTCATTTCCGTTGGCGAGGTGTCTAATGTTCATGTCTTGGCCCATTTCTTTGGGTGTGGAGTTGATTATCTACCTTCTTCTTACCTTGGTCTTCCTCTTGGTGCTCCTTATATGAGCAGAGCAGTTTGGAACTTGGTTGTTGAGAGGTTCCATAAGGTATTGGCAGGTTGGAAGTCTAAGCTTTTGTTTGGAGGGGGTAGATTGACCCTTTTGAAAAGCACTTTGTGGAGTATGCCTATATACTTCATGTCATTATGCACCATCTTAAGTAGCATTGCCAGCCGGTTAGAGAAAATCATGAGCGACTTTCTTTGGAATACCAATGATAATGGTAATGACCTCCATTAGGTCAATTGGGATAGAGTCTGTCGTCCTAAACAAGAGGGAGGACTTGGTTTAAGATCTCTTTGCGTTATGAACGAAGCTTTGAAGGCCAAGTGGTTGTGGAGGTTTGCAAAGGAGGATGATGCTATTTGGAAATATGTGATCAAGGCAAACTATGGGATTGATGAGTTAGGTTGGTGGAGTAAGAAGAGTTCTTATTCTCACGGTGTTGGCTGTTGGAAATCTATCTTAGCTAGTCTTGAGCGTTTCAAATCTTTAGTGCATTTTGAGGTGAAGGATGAGTCAAGGGTCTTATTTTGGCATGATGTTTGGTGTGAGAATCGTTCTTTAAACACTCAATTTCCCGATCTTCTTAGGATGACTCATTTAAAGTATGCCACGGTACAAGTAGTAGTTTCTTGGAATGGTGACATTAGCCATTGGAATTTGACTTTTGTGGGGAGTCTTAATGATTGGGAAGAGGATAGTATTTGCAATTTGTTAGGCTTACTTGGTGGCACAGAGGTTTTGCCCCAAGGCAATGATGAGATTGTGTGGCCACTAAACTCTAAGGGATCCTTTAGCGGAAATAATTTTTGTTGCACACAATTTGAAGCCTTGGATTGTCGTGATTTTGCTGCCAATTCCATGTAGAAGTCTAAAGCTCTCACAAAAGTGTGCTTCTTTGCTTGGGTGGCCACCGTAGGCAAGATTCATACGGAAAACATGCGTAAAACAAGAAATTTTAGTGGTCCAAGTAGATGCTCTATGTGTTTGGAGGAGGAAGAAACTGTGGATCACCTCCTTGTGCATTGTCGGTGGGCTTCTTCTCTTTGGGATTTCTCTCTCTCTCTCTCTCTCTCTCTCTCTAATGGGGGTTAATTGGGTTCAACCTTCTAATGTGTGAGGTGTGGTAGTGGCTTGGAGTAGAAGGATGAAGAAGAGTTGGGTCCTTGGAGTTTGGAATATTGTTCCTTTGGCTATTTGGTGGGCTACTTGGAAGGAGAAAAATTGACTTATTTTTGAGGACAAAGCCTTGTCGTTTGAAGAGTTTAAGCTCTATTTTCTGAGGTGGTTGTATAGTTGGAGTGTCAGGTTCAATGGTAACAAAAATTTGAAGTTTTTGGCTTTTTTAGATTGCATTATGGATGAGAGCTTAAGGGCATAATGTTTTTGTATTTGCCCTTTTGTTCATGGGTGACATCCCCTTGGTGTCCTTTTAATATACCTCTTGATTACTTATCAAAAAAAAAAAAGAAGAAAACTTCGGGAGGGATGGCACTCGCCACCCACGAACAATGAACAACTTGGTGGTTGGCTGATTCTTCATCCGGTACACACGACAAAAATTGCTTGTTAGGTTAAAGTTTGTTTTCTTCAGCATGTCCCCTAGACACATAAATACCCCATATCTCAAGTTATGCTGATCTCCTTATAGTTGGTGATGTGAGGATCTAATCATATAACGAAGACCCTTGCTGCTAGAAGCCACCCTATCATCTAATTCCACAAATACTGAACTTTCAATGGTATACATCTCAGAAGGTATGCTAATTTTTGAGGGTTTTAATCTTAGATGATCGGTACTGTTCTTGCATAATTCGCTTCGTCGGTACTTTTGTTCTAATTTGGCATCACTTTGTCTTCTTAGAGGAAGTGCAATGGTAGCATGCCCAAGCGTGTTTTCGTCTTCTTCCAGATTGTCAACATCTCTTCACTTTCTACTTAGTGCCCTAGAATTTCATGCTGACAATGGGAAAATCACCATTAAGAATATCGTTAGAGGGTCATAAGGGGCATGTATAGAGGAGAGGAAAATGGAGAAAGAGAGAATTGCTGGATAATATTCACATTTTGCACAAAACCAAAAAACAAGGGCATTCTTTAAGTGTCTTTGATATTTTTCACATTGTAATTTAGACGAAGGGCTTCTTAAGATAATCTTGCCATGGACTGGCTCTTAGTTGAATTGCCAACTCACCTTTTCATTTCAGTTAGTACAAAGAATGTACTGTCCCTTCTGAATGCTTTTTCTTGTTCATGGGTAAAATTGCTCACTGCTACTTTTGCTTGATAGGGAACTACTCATCGCTCAAGTGGTTCTTTGACGCTAAGCATAAAAATTATTCTGAAACAGGCTTCTGTTTTGAAATAGGATTTGATGAAAGGAAAAGATATAGTAGTACCAGTGTTCGATTTTCAAGAAAAACGTCGTGTTGGTTCAACAATGGTAAAAGGGACCTCTTCTGGAGTGGTGAGTATTCAATGTCTTCTGGTCCACACTGAAAATGCAAGTCCAGTATGACCTACCTTGTGATTTGCAGGTGATTGTTGATGGTACGTATGCCTTGCATGCAAAACTGCGGTCCTTGCTGGATATTCGGGTTGCAGTGGTAATTGAATTGTCTTCTACTACTCTTTCGTGTTTTCTTTTCTTTTTCTTTCTGTTACATCGTTGTTTCTATGAAAGGCTTATTTGGTGGATTGCATGTCGTTGCGGACTCTCTTTCTTTTCCCTTCTTTTTTGTTGGTAAAATTGCATGTGGCGCATGCTTCTCAGGCCATCATACAGGTTCCCTAATGTAAATTGCCTTTGAACTAGGTTGGTGGTGTTCATTTTAGTCTCCTTTCCAAGGTTCGATACGACATTGGAGATTCCTGTTCCCTGGATAACCTTATTGACAGCATATTTCCATTGTTTAGAAAGCACATTGAGCCAGACCTTCATCATGCACAGGTGAATTCTTCTTATTTATTTTTCTTACTGAATTCGAACTTTTCCTGTTGAAAAGGAGCAGCCAAAATGATTTTCATTTAACTCTTATAACTGGGATGCTTTCTGCAGATCAGAATAAACAACAGCTTTGTGTCATCCTTTAGAGAGGCAATCTACAAGTTAAAATGCAAAAGCGAGGTTTGTTTATTTGGAGATGTGATTGGGCAACTTCTTCAGCTTTGACTGTACTCTTGAACATTAAGATTACTCTGCAAACTGTGGAACATTTATACTCCCTCTGTCATAATAAACTTCTTTTTATTTTTTTATTTTTAATGAGTAATCAAAGGTTGCATTAATAGATACCAAGGGAATGCCGCCTATATACCAAAGGGGCAAGTACAAAAACATCATGCCTGCAAGCTTCTTGCATAATATTATCTACAAAATCCAAAAAGGGTCAAATTTGTCCCATCTAGAACATGACTCCAACTATACGAAGTTTTCAAAAAGTAGAGCTTGAAATCTTGAAAGGACATTTCTTTGCCCTCAAAAATCCGTCAATTCCTTCCCTTCCGAGTAGTCCACCCAATAGCCATAAAGATCATCTTTCAAACTCCTAAAGCCGAACACTTTTTTTATCCTTTTTCTCCAAGCCACTAACACATCTTTATCTTTGACCTTCAAAGGTTGAACCCAACTAACACCCATCAACGAGAGAGCCAAATGCCAAAATGAGGAGACCCAACAACAATAAAGAAGGAGGTAGACTGATTCATTCTCCTGACGGCACATAGAGCACCTACTTGGCCCGTGAAAGTTTCTTCTTTTAAGTAAGTCCTCTGTGGGGATTTTTCCTTGATGGCTGCCCAAGCAAAAAAAACAACCTTTTTGTGGAGCTTTTGTCCTCCAAATCAGAACAAGTCAACCGATCATGAAGAGTATTACTAAAACTCTTGACAATGAAGGACCCTTCATTGTCATAAACTTGTTAGATTTAGGAAAGAAAAAAAAGAGAATGTCATTTAATGCAATGTTCAAAAAGAGACCATTTAATGTAATGTTCCCGCTCTTATTTTTTTGACAGAGGATTTATTTTTTGGCTTCAAAATTTGGCATTTGTTGTGCTCCTTGATGGGGGCTAGTTAGGTAAAACCTTAGACTATTAGAGGCTTTTTGGTGGCACAGAGAATTAGGTTGAAGAAGGGTTGGGTCCTAGGAGTTTGGAAGATGTTGCCTCAGGCCATTTGGTGGAGTACATGGAAGGAGAGGAATCTTTTGATTTTCGAGGGCAAGGCTTTGTCCTATCAAGATTTCAAGCTTTACTTTTTGCGAATTTTGTATAGTTAAGAGTCAAGATTTAGGTCCTAGACTCAGTAGTATGGTAAAAATATGACTTTTGGGATTTTCTGTATATGATTATCATGGAAAGTTTGAAGGCGTGATGTTATTTGTGATTGCCCCCTTCTGAACATGGATGACATCCTTTGGGCTTGGAGTCTTATTAAGACAATTTGTTTTATTACTCATAAAAAGGGGACCTCCATAAAAGGAAAATTTGATGAAGAAATGAAGGAAGCTTATGTGAGAAATATGTGGGAAATATATGAGGTTGTGAAATAACGTGTGTGAAGGAGGTTTAGATCACTAGGTGTCAGTGACTCGCATCTCGTCAAGGAGGCCAGTGTTTATGGAAATTTATGAATGAGAAAGAAAGGTGGATTCAGATGGTCCCCCTTTATATCAAATGGCTCTTATAGGGATAGCCTTTGAGGGTTGGGACAGATTCTCTGCGCACTTCTCTTCTGGGATAGGTGATGGTTCAATTATTTTGTTCTGGCATGATCGACGGTGTGAGGAATCTCCAATAAGAGAGCTCTTTCATGCTCTTTTTGTTCTCCCGGTGGATATGGATGCTTCTGTTGCATATTCGCAAGAGTGAGTGGCTGACATTAGTGTTTGGGGCTTGTTTTTGTGTGAGATGGCTTTGTTGAGGACGATACTTCTTAATGAGGCCAAACTAGTGGACTCTTCACATGATATTGATGGGACCTAAACTCTAAAGGGGACTTCACTCTTAGATCTTTTTATTTGAAGCTCCTACATTTGAATGATCCATTCTTTTTTTTTTTTTTGGGTAAGTAATCATAGAAGTATATTAAAAGGACACCAAGGGGATGTCACCCGTGTACAAAAGGGGTAATACAAGCGCATTAGCTCCTTGAACTCTCATCCAGTATACAATCAATAAAATCCAAAAAATTTAACTCTTTGTCACTGAACCTCATACACCAACTATACAACAACCTCAAAAAATAGAGCTTGAAATCTTGAAGAGCCAAGGTCTTATCCTCAAAAATACGGCGATTCCTCTCCTTCCAAGTTGCCCACCAAATAGCCAAAGGAATCATGCCCCAAACTTGACGGACCCAGCTCTTCTTCATCCTTCGGCTCCATGCCATCGCCACATCTCTCACATTAGAAGGTTGAACCCAACTAATCCCCATAAGTGAGAGCGATAAAGCCCAAAGCGAGGAGACCCACCGACAATGTACAAGAAGATGATCCGCGGTTTCTTCCTCCTCCAAACACATAGAGCATCTACTTGGACCTCAAAAATTTCATTTGAATGATCCATTCTTACATACTCATTATTTTGGAGGATTTCCTTGGTAGCTCATTTGGAAGTCTTTCGCTTCTTTAAAGCCTTTTTTTTGGGTTTTGTGGGTGGGGGCGGGGGGTGGGTGTTGGGAAGCAATCCATGGGATTATAGTGACGTGTGTCGGCTTGGAAAAGGGGGGAAAAGGGGAAAAATCTTCGTGAATAGATATCTTATGTGCAAGGGGACTTTGAATCAACATATCACTTATTGCTTCACAGTCGATTTGCTAGGGCTCTTTGTGGAAGTTGTTTTTAGTTGCTTGGGCATTTCTTGGGTTGCTTCTAAATCCATTAGGAACCATCTCTTGGCTTGAGAGGGTTTCTTATTTACGAAAGTGAAGAGGAGGAAGAAGAAGGTCATGATTTTACCTTGTGATCTTTTGGAGTATTTGGAAAGAAAGAAATCGAAAAGTTTTCAATGGTGTCAGAACTCCTCTTAAGCGCTTAAAGGACAATTTCATCAATACTTATTTTTTCTGGGTTAACTAGAAGATTTGCTCTTCCTCTTTGATGTGGCTGACTATTTGGATAGTTTGTATTTTGGTTGTACATAGTCTTTTGTAGGATGCACGCATTCTTTCGATAGCTAGTATAGTGCTTTTGCAGATTCAATTACAAATGAGAACTTGAGGGCATAATGTTTTTGGTTTTGCCCTAATGTATATAGGAGAGTCTTTGAGGGTGTGGAGATGCCACTTCAATGTTTTAAAGATTATTTCGTCAAGTTTCTCTATTTTTGGGACAAAGGGATCTTTTGTTGCTCTTCCCTTGATCTCCTAAATTTTGTGGATACTGTACATATGGGGTGTGTAGCCTTTTGTAGGATGCTAACTTTGCATCTAGCCTTTTGTTAATGATATATATTTATTCTTTTCCTGATCAAAAAAAAATATGGGTGCCATCCCCTTGGTGTCTTTTCAATACATCTCTTGATTATTTATCCAAAAAGAATATATATTGCATTACATTGTCTCCCCCCCCCCCCCAAAAAAAAGAGAAAAAGAAATATATAGGGAATATCTTGGGTATTGAATTTTATATCTCTATGATATTTTATCTATTCGTATATGTATTTATAGGGTATTATGAAATAGTCAAAAAAAGAAGAAGAATTAGTTAAAATAAGTTTAGTGTTTTGGTAAGATTTAGTTCCCTATCTATTTAGGGTAGTTTGAGGCAGTGTCGTAACAGTGCCTGGGCAATTATAAATAGATCTTCTCACCTAGGATATTATAATGCTACGAATTCATGATTAATAATTGATATGCATATAGCTTTATGTCATCCTCCTTTTCTCTCTCCCCTTTCTCTACCTATTTTTTATGCCGTCTTTCTAAGTCCTCTCTCCGATTGCTCTATTTTGCATCACTTGGGTTTTAGTGCACATCCCGATCTCTGTCAGTCTGGCATTCCAATTGCTATCAGGTTATGGATAATATCCTAATTAGGTCAAGTGCCATGCCCAGACACTGCAGATGATCTCTAATGAAGGAAGAACTGCATTATCCTCTGAGGACTAGAATTTACTGGAAGCCTGGAACTGTTCTTATGTAGTGGAATATAATCTTAGTATGCTGTTCATCTCGTGGTTTATCTTTCTGACATGTGGTCATGTATGCCAACTAATTGTTTGTGCCTCTATCACAGTCACCAAATGGACACTTATGTTACACATTAAGCGGACAGGAAGCACAAACAGACAAGTGAGTACATTCCCTGGCAGATTTCTGATTGAGCTATTGAAAAATTTTTCATCGTGACTCGAGGCCTGACATAGTTTGCATAGGTACTTAAGCTTCAGATTCACATTTGAGATTGCTCAACATTAATATTGTACTCTTGTAGTCATTTTTTTCACTGTGGCTAAACAAATGCAAAAATATTTATGGGGGCAATCGTTCATAGAATCACAACGAACCTCACGGTACTTTGAAAAGAAAAAAGGCCACTGCACGAGGTACCTTGATGAAATATCTTGCATATTGTATGGAAATTACCATCCCAATATTCCAATATTTGAGTTGCACTGTATCTGGGGTACTGTGTCTGTGTCTTCAACCCAGCACTAATCAGTTTTCTTTCTTTTAGTTTTATTGAGATGTACCTTCGACCTCCTTCGGCAAGTGAAGAAGCTCGGATAAATGATTGGATCAAAGTGCGTCAATCTGGAATTCGCTATTATCTTTCACTTGGTGATCAGAGAATTGTTGACAAACATTTTATCATCAGGCCTAAGGCAGAGTTTGAGGTAGGGTTTAGGAATACATCTAGCATAAGTTTAACAAGCATGATGTTCACCAGCAGATTCCTAATAACACAAGTAATTTAGAGATGCTCAACTATTGGGAATTATATGTACTATTTCTCCTGTCCCTGCTCTAGGATATACAGGAAGACTGATGGAATCTGAGTGTTGTAGGATTGTGTATCAGTGTATGTATCTTGTTGCTGACTCAATAGAGTCCATACTCATATGAACTTTCAAACTCTGAAGTTCTGCATGTCACTTTGTTGTATGTGTGTAGAAACCATTTCCATCTTCAAATTGAGCTATTTGTTTGTATTTCTATTAAGAATTTGGACGTACTTGATATTCATATTGAAACTTGGAATGTTTGAGATGTATTTCATTGTCAGTTTTTCCATATCAAATGCAAGTTTGGTTTGGGGCTTAAAAAATTTGAGGTTTAACATGAAAGGGAAAATTTTTTAAGCAAGTGGATTTTTTTCTGTTTTAACTTTTAATGGAGTATTTTTTTTGACCTTTTCTGGTATTCCAAAGCATTAAAGCCATGTGATATATGTTGTCTATTTCCTCAAATTCCTATACTCCCTGAAAATATTTCGCTTTCTTTCTCTGTTTCTATTCCTGTCCTTGGCTGTGGCACTTTTAGCAGTGTCCATGAGTTTCGTCAAAATCATCACTACGGCTGTTAGTGTGCATGCCTGGTTCTGTATTTAGGGAGAGATTATATTCTTGAATCTTCCTGTTTAGTCATTCTGATAATTTTGCTTCAATTTGGAGAGCAGGTTGGACGGATGACTCTTGGTGGTTTGCTTGCACTTGGTTACACTGTTGTTGTCAGTTATAAAAGGGCGTCAGTGACATTGAATTTTGGAGAAGTTATGCTGTCTTTTGAAACAATTGATACTCTTGGAGAGACGTTCATGGTTTTGAGAGGAACCAATAGGAAGGTATGCAATTCCATTTTGCTTGAAATTTTCTTTTGTATTCTCCCAATATTTAATTTCTTTAAGCCATGCACTCTTCAATCATGGTATTTACACTTGATGTTTGAGGCACATCATGCAATATTCTTGTCTTTTCTTTTCTTTTTAACCTTTAAAGTTTTTCCAGGTACTGGTGGAATTTTGTTGGAACATTAATTTACGAGTATGGAGATTGTTCTTCACTGCTACCTCCCCCTGTCCCCTGGCAAAAAAGAAAAAAGATATTAGACTGACCTCTATATTTATAGCTCATTATGTTAGTTTGGCTAAAATTATTTAAAGCTCCAGCAGCCTTTGTCCATAGTGAAATCTTTTAGAGCTTATATGTTCCAAATTAATTGCCTTATCATCACATCTATCATCAGATATTTGAGCATGTCTCTCCAATCACTAACGTCGAAGATGGCAAGTGAACAGTTTTCTAGGATTTTTTGTCGGGGGCAAAAGTTAAATGTCCTTTTTGGGCATGAATCATGAGAGACCCTGCATCAGCTCAACTTTCCTTCTAAAACAACTCTCTATGTGCATATTTTCGGCGCCATTCACCTACATGAAATAGTTATCATTTCACTGCTTTTCCCTCAGATGAATATGTGGTTGGAGTATTTTCAGGCTTTCTACTCATCAAACAATCAACTGCATCATTTTTGTTCAGAGCAGCTGTTCAAAGAAAGGCTTCATCTTTGGTCGGGAGTGTTAAGCACTATATCTGGTTCTAACAATCTTTTCCGTGCTTGAATGTCTTATTCTAAAATGCAGTATCTGCAGTTTATGACCTTTTCACATATTGATTTTCTGCTTCCCTTGTTTACTCCCTTAGAATCATATGTCCTGTATTGTGTATTTGTGTTGGATATGTGGCATAATGTTTCATTCCAGATTACCGAGGCTACTTGTAGGAGAGAAAAATGACAAAAAAAATTTCATCATCTTGCTTACTTTCTCTTATCCAGACTGTTGGCGCTGAAGCAATAAGAATGAGTGTCACAGGGCCTTGGATAACCAAATCATATTTGGAGCTAATACTTGAGCGGAAAGGTTCGTACCACATGGTTATCTTTTTTCTCAGCAAGTAACTTATGCCTAAGCGAATAGTTTTGATGATCAGTTGATGGATCACTCTATTAATGTTGTTTTAATTGTATTTGTCCTTGCAGGAGTACCACGCCTTAACACACCTCCACCTTTAGCTACTGCATCAAACACATGCAATCAGGAACGGGTAATATCTGCACCACGGCCTGTCCGTATCACACCTAACTTGGTTAGCCGTCTTGAAGATCTTTCTCAGCCATGGACTCGGTCTCCCACAAAGTCCAAAATGGAACCTATACTAGCAACGTGGCATTTCATCTCATCAGATCCGTCACGTGTTGATGCTACTTCCATAGGTCTGTGGCTCTGTTTACATATATATAATGTATGGGTCATTAAACAATTTTCTTACATTTTGTCAGCCAGATGTTCACTTTCATGTGTTTATAGTTCTCTCATGAAGCAACCACAGATCCCTCCTCTTTCAGGGACAATATGCGACTTGCTCCAATGCCTGACTCATATGACTTGGACAGAGGATTGCTTCTTGCTGTTCAAGCTATACAGGTGAGAAACAAAATAGAACTTAGTTTGCATTTTTGTTTATTGCTTTTCTCTGAAAATATAATTGCTTTCCCCTTTCCTGCTGAAATTTCAGGCTCTGCTGGAGAATAAAGGCCTTCCTGTCATAGTTGGCATTGGTAACGTGGAATTATGTTATCTCTCTCTTTTTTTATATATCTGTTTTTCCTATTGCTTATCATTTTGCCTTTCTGCTTGGCTTTCCCATGCACACACTACACTTTTTTTTTTTTTGGTCAGTAATCAAAGAAGTGTATTAAAAGGACACCAAGGGGATGTCACCCATGTATAAAAGGGGCACTACAAAAACATTATGCCCTTGAGCTCTCATCCATTATGCAATCAATAAAAGCCAAAAAATTTAACTGTTTGTCACCACTAATCCCCACACTCCAACTGTACAGCAACCTCAAAAAATGGAGCTTGAAATCTTGAAATGACAAGATTTTGTCCTCGAAGATACGGCGATTCCTCTCTTTCCAAGTAGCCCACCAAATAGCCAAAGGAATCATGTTCCAAACTCCAAGAACCCACCTCTTCTTCATCCTTCTCCTCCAAGCCACCACCACATCTCTCACATTAGAAGGTTGAACCCAACTAATCCCCATAAGCGAGAGAGATGAATCCCAAAGTGAAGAAACCCACTGACAATGTACAAGAAGATCCATTGTTTCTGCCTCCTCCAAACACATGGAGCATCTACTTGGACCTCTAAAATTTCTTCTCTTAAGCATGTGCTCTTTGGGATGCTCTTTGTGCTTAAAAGAAGAAATTTTAGTGGTCCAAGCAGATGCTCTTTGTGCTTGGAGGAGGAAGAAACCGCGGATCACTTTCTTGTTCATTGTCGTTGGGCTTCCGCTCTTTGGGATTTAGCTCTCTCTCTTATGGGGGTTAGTTGGGTTCAACCTTCTAATGTTAGAGATGTGGTAGTAGCTTGGACGAGAAGGACGAAGAAGAGTTGGGTCCTCGAAGTTTGGAACATGGTGCCTTTGGCTATTTGGTGGACTACATGGAAGGAGAGAAATCGTCGTATCTTTGACGATAAAGCCGTGTCGTTTCAAGAGTTCAAGCTTTATTTTTTGAGGTTGTTGTATAGTTGGAGTGCCGGGCTTTGTGGTAACAAAATTTTAAATTTTTTGGCTTTTGTCGATTGCATTATGGATGAGAGCATAATGGCATAATGTTTTTGTATTTGCCCTTTTTGTAGATGGGTGACATCCCCTTGGTGTCCTTTTAATATACCTCTTGATTACTTATCAAAAAAAAAAATAGCTTTTGTTGGATCATGGATGCTGTATTAGCACCCTTCCCTGTAAATTCCCTCATTTATGATGTGTATTACTTTTTTCTTATCAGAGAAAAAGAAGGTGATTTCAGAAGAAAAGGATACATACACTTCAAAGATTTAGGTCGTTCAGTTCAAAGGGCTATTCACTTAGATTATAAACTGCAATCTAAGGCTTAATTATCCATGGTGTGAATTGATAAATAACTTAGTGTCTGGTTATAGAGCTGCTAATTTGAAATTTTGGGACTGCTATGGGTAGCAGTAATTTTGGTCTCAGTAGGATCTCTTTATTTTTTTCCGTTTTTTGTCACACAGTTGTCAAATCTTGCTTCATCATGAGTTCATCTGTGAAACAGAGCCTTCATATTTTCTGGTGATAGAAATTTGAATTTTTTTGGCTTTTGTGGATTGTATTATGGATGAGAGCCTGAGTGCACAATGTTTTTGTATTTTGCCCCTTTTGTATATGGGTGACGTCCCCTTGCTGTCTTATCAATACAACTCTTGATAACTTGTCCAACAAAAAACAAAAAACCCGGAGCCTTCATATTTCTGGCGAAATCTCACATTTGCCAGCTATAGATTTGTGAGTGCTTACTGCTTACTGGTTATTAACTTTAAAACTAATCAATGGTGTCTGGCTGGAGTCAGTGGTTCTGTCAGCATTAACTCTCTCTGTGCCCCTCTCTATCTGAAGTAGCAAAAGTTGAGAGTTAAAGATTCAGGGCCTTTTCTTTTTGTTGGTAAATTGGGGTTGGTAAAAGGGTGAAGTTGGTTGAGGTAGGTTGAAGTGGATTGAAGTTGGTACTTTTTGTTGAAGTAGGTTGAAGTAGATTGAATTGGGTTGAAGTTAGTTGAAGTGGGTTGAAGTTGGTTAAAATAGTGAAAATAAAATTTTGAAGGAAGTGGGTTGAAGTTGGTTGAAGTGGGTTGAGATTGGTATTTTTTATAGAAGTGGGTTGAAGTATCTTGAATTAGGTTGAAGGTCTTTTCCAACGAAAAGAACAGGCCCTTAGTTGGCTGATTGATGTGGTACCGAAATTGTGTCTTTATATGCTTGAAAAGTGTGTTTTTAAGCATTGTTGATCCATATAACTGCATATGGGCAGCATCATTGCCTGTTCCTGACAGAATGGGACATAACCCAAGAAACTCCCAAGCAACTAAAGGCTCGATCCCAAAGAGCTCTTGCAAAAGGGCAATGAAGCAATAAGTGGTTCACCGATTCTGCTGCAGCCTTGCGTAACGGGCACCAGTTCACCAAGATCTTACCCCTCTTTTGCAAATTATCGTAAGTCAAAATACTGCATGGGTAGCCTCCCAAACAAAAAAAGACACTCTAAATGGAGCATTTGGCGTGAAAGAAATAGGAGAGTCTTTGAGGGTGTGGAGATGCCACTTCAATGTTTCAAAGATTATTTCATCAAGTCTCTCTATTTTTGGGACAAAGGGATCTTTTGTTACTCTTCCATTGATCTCTTAGATTTTGTGGATACTGTGCATATAGGGCGTGTATAGCCTTTTGTAGGATGCTAACTTTGCATCCAGCCTTTTGTTAATGATATATATTTATTCTTTTCCTGATAAAAAAAAATCATTGCCTGTTCCTGACACAGTGACACTGTCTTTGCCAATGCTGTGTGTATTATTTACAGGCAATTTATGAAGATGTTAGTAACTTAACAGTTTCCTGTTGCCTTTTGCTAAGTGATTATATATTGCGTTGTAATCTACTAAGAAATATGCAGAAAATTGGGCCTGATGTGGTTATGAAATAGTAGCAAATGTTGAGAGTTAAAGATTCAGTTTTGTTGCGGCTGCAGGTGGCCCAAGTGGATCTGGGAAAACAAGTCTGGCTCATAAAATGGCCAACATCATTGGATGTGAGGTTGTTTCACTTGAGAGTTACTACAAGTCTGAGCATGTGAAGGACTACAGATATGATGATTTCAGCTCACTGGATCTTTCATTGCTGTCAAAGGTAAAGCACCATATCTTCTTTCAGTGCTTTTTTCTATTCCAATGCCAATTAGCAAGCGTCAGTAGACTATCTTCTCCTGTGCCGAGGTAAACGTTGTATCTTAAGGTGATCGGGTAGTTCTACTTCATAAGTGAGAGGCTCTTACAGGTGTGTGATGGTGCCTTTTTTTTCTTCTTTTTGAATGATTTTACAACATTATACTAAAATGACATCAAGGGGATGACACACATGTAACAGGGTAATTACAGAAATTGTTGTGCCCTGATGCTTCAAGCTCTCATGGATTTTGTTTTGCTTACAGAATCCAAAAAAGTTAATTTTCTAGCACTAAATGAGGGGTTTTTGTATTCCTTCAATTTCACTATTTCATTTGGCCATTCATTATTGCTCCATTTCGTTGGCTGCCTTATTGCTGTTCATGGTGTGAGGGGTTGTTTTGGCATGGAAGATGCCGTTTGAGTGGGTACTTTATTTTTATGGAAAGAGCAAAGAAAGAAGGGGAAAAAATGGAAAATAAAAAAGCACATGGCCAGAATATCAATGAAGATAGACCCCTCCCACCTCTTCTCCCAAAGATGTTAAGTGAATCTTGTACCTTTGTTAAATTAGTTGGAATATTTGTTTCTAACTTTGTTGTAATTGCAGAATATCAATGACATAAGGAACAACAGGAGAACTGAAATACCCATATTCGATTTGGAGACTGGTGCTAGGAGTGGCTTCAAAGATTTAGAAGTTTCTGAAGATTGTGGAGTGGTAATAATCGTTTGCCTCCACTTCTATTTAGCTCATTCGTATAAATTGATAGCAAAGTTGGCTCCCTGCTTTTATTTCATGATGCTTCATGAGTTTGAAACTTGTGTTGTGATGTTAAATGTTACGAGTAGGTGTGCTAAAATTTGACCTAACCTAAAAACCTTTGCGAAAACTACCTAGAAGTTTGGGTTTTGAACAAGCGTGTTTCAATGTGAAACCTGAGTCACCCAAATGGAAGAACTTGAAAAATCTTAGGGTTTAGGGTTGAGATCGATCGATTGGAACAAACTTGAAATATTGATCAACTTGTCACTTCCAAAAAAAAAAAAAAAGATCAGCTGATCACAATTCACCTTGGCAGGCAAAGAAAAGAAACCACAATAGTTGTACAACTTAAAAATCATGTCTTCAGCGTAATCTTCCTCCCTACTCAAAAAAAAGAAAAAATAAATTACATTTATACTGTCGATGTATCACTTGCATAAGTATGATAATCAAAGAGGGTTTGCGCCTATTTCATGTACGACTACGCTTAACATGATTTGCACTGTTGTTCTTTCTACCATTTGAATTCCAAGAATATTTGTTGTGCAAAAATCAGATTTGGAGGACGATATCAACTTCATAGCTTCTATGATTATGGTAAGTAATGTGGATTTTATATTCAGTTTTCAAAAACTCTTTTTGCTGACAAGTGCAGAAGGTCAATTGTATACTAGTGGGTATAGCGGTATCGTCTTCTCAGTACTGTTGTGGCTTGGGGTTAACATAGATAAATTAATTCTCCTGAATTGTCATAATATATCTAGGATTAGCATGGATTATTCAATAACCACAATTTAATGAAAACCATCACATAGCACCATCCCTAAACAACAAGTACTAGGTATGATATAACAATATCAGTTTATAAGTACTGATTAGAACTACA
Organism: Selenicereus undatus; assembly: GCA_017589665.1. Classification (NCBI taxonomy): domain Eukaryota; kingdom Viridiplantae; phylum Streptophyta; class Magnoliopsida; order Caryophyllales; family Cactaceae; genus Selenicereus; species Selenicereus undatus. The sequence continues at coordinate 85,807,388 of JACYFF010003369.1, read as the reverse complement.
AGAACAATTAGTAGAAACTGACCGAATTCAATAATATTATCAAAATGATAGATCTAAAATGCAATCACCATAAATAAAATTAAACCACCTAAATTGACATCAAACCATATTGTTACTTGGCTAGTGCTGCTTTGCGATGAAGAATTGGTGAATTGCATGCACCCCCGGCTTCCTTTTTATAGTGGTCTTTCTCCACCTTACTGGACCAATCCTACTGAGAATTAATTCTATTTCTACAAATGAGTCTTTTTCACTTCTAAATTAATCCTTGGGCATTAGACTATAAAATTAGCATGCCCACTTCTTCATGATAAGAGAAACTTTGGCATGGCTTTGTGTTGGGACAGCGCACATGAGGCTCGGCTAGGTTTCCTCGCGGGGAGTTATCTACCAATTGGGGCATTACCACACTAACTTATACTTTTTCTTGGGAATTAATCTCGGCCCGCATAATTGGATAGATAAAATGTGCCAGGAATTGTTGGCTGTCGCGACAAAGTGTGTTGCTGTACAAGGTCGGTAATTGGATGCCTGAATCCGTAGGTGGCCTTCAAAATTCTCACGTGATATGGGCATTGAGTCAATAAATGGGTTGGGCCACGTGAAATGGAAAGAGGCTGCTGGGGCTATCTGGAATTTAGCCCCAAACAACGCAATTTTGCACTTGAAATATGTAGTTTCTTGCCCACCTATACATATACAAAATATGCGTTATATATTTCATAAAAGTATTTCTTAAGGACTAACAACTATGAACTAAGTGGGGTAAAATGGTACCAATTGTAGAAAGGTTCCTCAAGAGACTATATTGATGAGGTGCTAGAACTTCATCACCCAGGACACTGTTTTTGGTTTGGTTGTGGGCTTGAGTATCTTCCATCTTCCTATCTTGACATTCTGAATGAAACTCCTTATAAATCCAAAGTACTGTGGGAATGGACTGTGGAAAAGGTTCCACAAGATACTGGTCGAGTGGAAGTCTAAGCTCTAAAGAGGGCAGACTAATTTGAATGCAAAGCACCTTATAGAGTCTCTCTATTTATTTTCATGTCTTTGTTTACCATTACGGCCAGCTTTGCCACTCGATAAGAGAAAATCATGAGAGACTTCCTTTGGTCTATCAATACCTACAACTATGGTAACAATGGTTTTCATTGGGTTGATACTTGATAGGGGTGATGTTTGTCATCCTAAACATGAACTTGCCTTTGGTACTATGTCTTTTGTGAAATGAATGAAGTTCTCATGCCTTTCGAGGTTTGCCAAGGAAAAGGAAACTCTGTGGAGAGATGTGATTCAAATGAAAGAGGGTTAGCAATTTTTGGCTGGTCGATTGAGAACAATTCTTAGGCTTATAGACAAGGTTGTTGGGAAACAATTATGAGTGGTTTAGACCAATTTCATTCTCTTGTACAATATAAAGTGAAAAATGGGTTGAAAGTTCCGTTTTGGCACAATGTGCGCTGTGGAGATCAACCTCCTGAGTTTTAATTCCCAAGTCCTTTTAGGATAGCAAGATTGATCGGGCCAACTAGGTAGGAAGTGGTTTATTGAATGATGATCAAAACCATTGGAAACTTTCTTGAGAAGCATGAATGATTGGGAAAAAGAGGGTGTGGTGACTCTGGCTTTGCTGACCAATACAAAGGTTGCTTTTGAGGGCAATGGGATTCTTTGAACCCATTACTTAAGTGGGCAATTCACTGTTGGAAGTTAGAGCAGAGAGATGTGTATAAGGGTTGACTAAACTTAATTTTCCACCTCAGGTAATTTGGAAGTCTAAAGCTCCTTCCTTGACATGCTTTCTTGTTTATGCAACCATCAAAGGGAAGATCCCAAATGAGGACATGCTTGAAAGGAGCAACTTTAAGTTGGCTAGTAGTTGTCTGATATATTACGGGAAGAAAAGTCGATAGATCACTTTTTGGTCCATCATTTTTTTTTTGGGGGGGGGGGGGGGGTTGGGAGGGGCGCTCTACATTGTGGCATGCATCATTATCATTTGATGGGGTTAGCAAACTGAAATTATAAGAGATGTTTTGATGCCATGGAGAAGAAGGTTAAAATGTTAAAGAAGAGTCGGGGTCCTAAGACTTTGAAGTTGATGCCATTGGCTATTTGGTGAAGCATTCGGAACTTCCGAGGGAAATTGCCCCTTTTTTAGGGCAGGGCTAGGTCTATTCAAGATTTCAAACTATAACTGGAGTCAAGTTCTTGATCATGGTACAAAGTTGACTATTTTGCGTTTTGTCCATCTGATTATTGTAGAGAGCTTGAGAGCATGATGTTATTCTGTGATGGCCTTCTTTTGTACATGTTGACATTCCCTTGATGTCTTTTTAGTACTTTTTTAAGTCACTCATAAGAAAAAAAGAATGTTATGAGTTATTAGTGAGGCTATAGATGGCCGCCAAATTTATAAATTGCTTGGGATTTAAAGTATTATTTGGCAATATTATTTTCAGAATCCATGTGTTGGAATATGCTACGTACAGGATTGAAAGGATCTCTGTAGCTTTGATCAAGATGGAGAGTGTCACAAATTCCTTATAACTCAATGCATTGCCCCATGTTTATAATTTTTTGTCATTAATTGAGCCTCAATGGGAATGGTGAAAGTGAGCTGGTGTGCTGTTAGTTGAAATCTTTTGTGGGGAACCCATGAGAGATTTCCTAATGAATGGTGAAATCCCGATGGCCCCTGTAGTATGTTTCCATATCGCAAGCGAGACTAGGTACTTCACAGCATCTCAAGAAGTCAGCATCAAATTGGAATTTAGAGCAACTTGCATTTTATATATCAGTTCTTATCATGCATAGAACAGAGTTGAGTAGTGGACATATAAAAAGTTGAAGCAAGCAATAATAGTTGATCTGACACAGTAGAACTGTAAATGCTCAATCCTTAATGGAGGCAGTTACTGTGATAGCTGTGTTAGGCTTGCATTTAACCTGAATCAGATATTGTTCTCAGAAGGAACGTAGTTGCTGTTAAAGTATTTTCAGCACACCGGTCTTGGTCTTCCTGGAGGCGACTTCTATTCTATTTCTATCCTGAGTTGGATTGTCTTCCCTGAAGTTTATCACTTTGAGTTAAATACATTCCATGTGATAATGATATAGACCTTTTGCTTGAAGTCTCCCCCCCCCCCCCGGCGTGTTTTCTACACTTTCTAATCTTTGATCTGCAGGTCATATTTGAAGGTGTTTATGCTTTGCATCCTGACATTAGAAGGTCACTGGACTTGTGGATTGCTGTTGTAAGAAATATTGCTTGCTTATGTTGGAACCCTTCTTTCCTTATTTCTCTGTATAACTCTTCAATAAAAACATTGCTAACTACTTATGTAAACCAGGTAGGAGGGGTCCATTCGCACCTTATTTCTAGAGTACAAAGGGACAAAAATAGAGTTGGCTGTTTTTTGTCTCATAATGAGATCATGATGGCAGTGTTTCCCATGTTTCAACAGCATATTGAGCCACATCTTGTCCATGCACATGTCAGTATTCTTGCTTTAACTTCTCTGAAATGAATTGTCCAAAAGTTTCTATTCTGTAGATTTAATGATTGCATTTTCCTAATGGTGATAGAAATTTAAATTTTTTTGGATTTTGTTGATTCTATTATGATGAGAGCTTGAGGGCATAATGTTTTTGTATTTGCCCTTTTTGTATATGGGTGAAATTTCCTTGGTGTCTTATCGATACATCTCTTGATTACTTATCCCAAAAAAAAAAAAGATTGCATTTTTTTGAATTGAGGGGAAATTAAATTCCTCAACTTGCTGCCTAATAATGGAATTTCAACATATGTGCCAAGTTACTGGATATGGTAACTTCTTGTCTTATATAACATTTCTTTTTCCTCCTGTTTTTCAAGTATATCCTGATTATACTAAATATTCTTACTCTTAACACATACTCTGTGTTGTGCAGCTCAAAATCCGCAATGACTTTGATCCAGTTCTATCCCCTGAAAGCTCATTGTTTGTCTTGAAAAGTAACAAGAAAGTGCGTGCTTCTGCCTTAACAAGTTTTATGATTAATGCCCTCTTTCTGATGAACTGTTCCTTCTGTTAAATAACAGGTGGCCTACCAAGATATATTGAAAATCGTAGATTCTGCTAAGTTCTGCAGCTCAGTGCAGAATTTTATCGACATATATCTTAGGCTTCCTGGCATACCTTCTAATGGGCCCTTGACAGAAGGCGATTGTATACGCGTTAGAATTTGTGAAGGAAGATTTGCTTTGTTGATACGGGAGGTTGGCTGTAGTTTTATTCAAAGGGAATACTACTACGGGGTCCTATTTCTCAAATATTTTAATACAGAATGTGAATGCAAAAAATATTTTGATACGTCTTTGATTGCAAAACATATTTTAATACGGAATGTGAATGCATATACTGCATAAAACTTTGCACTTTTCCTAAAAATGTTTCATTTCAGACAGAAATGCAGAGATTTATACCGTCTATGCATTTGCATTCCTTGTTGCGACCTGCTTGCATTCTGAAACGCAGTCGTTAGGGGAAAAAGGTCCCCATAGTAGTTTTCCCTTATTAAAATGCATTGTTTCCTTATTTGTGGTACCTGTTCTGAAACTGTTTTTTCTGCTTTGTCTTCGTTAATGTTTCAGCCAATACGGGAAGGGAACTTTATTATCCAACCTAAAGTGGATTTTGATATCAGCATTAGTACAGTTGCAGGCCTTCTTAACCTTGGGTGAGCCATCCCGCTGTTCTGAAAGATGATCATGAAAAGATGATTTTAGTGTCTTCTGTCATTGCTCTGCCTCTGGTTTGGTGTAATTTAGTTGCATACTGCTTCTCTGCAGTTTGATTGTAAGAATGCTGCATACATTTGTTCAGCCACCTCCCCCCCCCCCCCCAAAAAACAAAACCCAAAAAAGAAGAGGAGAGAAGCTCTAGGTGGTAAATGGTAATCTAGGGTGATTGTACTGTGTGATAGTGGGACATGAGCTTCTATGGAACAATTTACTTATACTGATGACTCTTGGTTTTTTTTTTTGGGGGGGGGGGGCGCCTGGAGTAAATACTTTGTTCAAGTTCTTATTTGTTTGCAACCATAGCAAAATGTTGGTTTTCCTCAAGAAATCAGATGAGCTAGGCATTTCTAGAAATGAGCTTGTGCATGGTTGTGCGCACATGCAAATCATAGTCTGAACTTAGTTCCTCATGTTAGCTGTTTAGCCTACAGTACGTGTGACAACACTGGTGGGGACTTGGAATCTTGGTTGGGTATGGTGAGCGGAACTCAGGCTTTCTGAGAATAAAACTACGAGGGCAAGGAGAACTTGAGGGCATGATGATCTGGCAACTGCCCCTTTTTTATATGGGTGACGCCCCTTTGGTGTTCTTTTAGACATTTTTTTATTACTCATGTATTTATTTTTTTGGTTGGGGGCGGTGGAGGGGAGGAAGGAGGAGGAGGAGGAGAAGGGTGCACTTGAGAAGGAGAACAGTTCTTTAACAGGTCTGGTATGCCATTTCTGAACCCTTGTGTTGCTTATTTGCCAATCAAGAGCATCGCTCACAATGTTAAAAGAAGACTGTCAAAAGATTCTGTGAAAATGAAATTGAAAGAAACATCGCTTTAGATTCTGCCCTAAAATATAGCTTTTTAGCCTATAAAAATATACCAAATATTGTAAAATTACAAATTCTGAACTGATAAAAAAGGAAACACAGATAGAATGCACCGGACATCTTTAGTTTTGTGGCTTCTATTTTAAAAGGAAGTGAGGAAATAAATATTTGTATAGCATCGTAAGAAGGAGACACAATTATGTCCATGTGAAGGTCCAGATGACAAAAGACCCCAGCAATGTTCAGTATGTGGGGCCTTCAGTTTGGAAACTGGAAGAAGATTGAAAATATTCCTGTTTCTTATGTGTTTGACATATAAGAGTTCTGAAATGAGGGAATTGCAATTGCGAATGTACATTTAGATTTTTCCTTTCTTTTGTTTATTCGTCTTTTTTTTTGGGGGTAGGGGGTAGATTTGAGGGCAATTGTTAACTTCATCAAATTATGAAGTTTTATGTTTGTTTTAATGATATAGTTGTAATATTACTAATTTATTCCCAATTCTAACCCATGTACCAAACAAGGGATTTTTTTGGGTGGGGGGAAGGGGGTTATGATACCAATTTATAGTCTCCTAAGTGGATGGCCATTCCGCTTCTAAACTCCTACGAAATAGTTCTTCCATATCAAATGCCTCGTGAAGGTACTATCAAAATTTCTTGGGACTCTTGTACAGTTGTAGTCTTGTGCTTAATGATGGTAAAGATTCAAGTTTTTGGGATTCTGTAGATAATGTTATGCATGGGAGCCTAAGGGCTTAATGACTTTTGCAATTGGCCCCTTTTGTACATGGGCAGCACCCCCTTGGTGTCTTTCTAATACATCTTTTGATTACTCAATTAAAAAAAAAAAAACAAAAGCCTCATGAAGGTACTAGTTCCTAATAAGAGGACAAAGTTTCTTCGAGACATTGGCGACAAACTGTTTCCACAACAAATAAGTATGACTTTCATGACATTTCTGATTTTCTGTGCAACATAGCTAAAAAATTATCGGTTGCGGTGGTTAAGCGATGGCATTGTAATTTTGGGAATAGTGGGGTCCAATTAGTTTAAGACGTGGGATAGAGCCCTACACTTTTTGTGCAGCTTCGATTGATTTGTTGGACTGCTAAATCTTCCAAGGAAGAGGTCATCGGAATACTAGAAGATTTCTGTGTGGAGTTCTGCGATGTGGATGATATTACCATGTAGAATATTGATCGCCATTCTGGAGCGTGGCATTTAGTCAACAAGAACCATGAATCTCTCCGGTAGGTTTTTGATATGCCTGATTTGTGTGCTTTGCCAAGGGAAGGAGAGCTTTATGGTTTATGACTCAGGGAGTTGTATATGCAGGATGCCATGGAACTTAAAAAGAAACAAAGTGCTTGCCTTGTGTGGTTTATCTGGTGTCAGATCTAGCTGTCCTGCTTCTCTTTCCCAGTTAAGATGAGACATCCCAATAGTGTAATCAAGTTGAGGGATGAAAATTGTTCATGTTTTTTCAGTTGGGGGTTTCTCTTCTTGTTTCCCCTATTTTGGGGATGAGCTGAGGTGTCTCTATGTGTAATGTATTGTGGTTTGATTCTAGCCAATTGATTATGTAGTTTATCTTTACTGCTGAGCTAGTGTTCATTTTCATCTCAATGCTCCCACTTTCAGGTATCAAGCCGTTGCATACATTGAAGCTTCAGCATTCATATACCAAGATGGAAAGGTATTGATCTTTGAGCTGTTACATTGTCAATGAACTGCTTGAATCTTGCAGTTGAAGAATTCTTTTGAACTAAATTTTGATCAATATAATGTGAATGATCTTGGGCAGCTGGAACTCAATATAATGTGAATGATTCAGAGATATATAGCTTACTTGGAATAGTCAAAGTCCTCCCCTGTATTTTTGTTCCAGGGATTCTTTCGATGTGATCAAGATCCATATCCAAAAGCCTAAATTAGACATAAAATACTGAAATTCGCAGCGCACTGTGCCAACTTCATCCAATCTATTACCCAGTTAATCCATGATATTCTACATACATGCGGGTGTGTCAATGGAGAGGACAAGTTGGGATGCATATGCATGTATGCAATATGTACATATTTACATGTACATGCATATACATATGCATATGCATATTTATCCGTATTATGTGCATTTGAAGTTGTCATTCTTTCGGTAATGTGGGATTTTTGATGATTTCAAAAACTTTCTTAGCGATATTTTGACATTTATATGAAAATATTGTTGATGATCTCCATTTCTCTCTTTATTACAACATACATTTGAAAATCATAAAGCAAATACTGTCTTACTTGAATCCCATTGAGCAGGATCTCCCTCAGACCATATGCGGGCAGCTTTACTTCTATAAGCAGAGAGGTTGATTTCAGGAGACATAAAAAAAGAAAGAAAGAAAGAAAGAAATTAGAGAACATTTGTGAACTTAAAACCTTCTTGGAAAAGGAACCATATACTGAATAGCAAGTGATAGACGCCGGAATTAATAAATTTTGCTTAGCGTGAGGATTGATTAAACACTAATAGTAGTAGCAATGAACAAGCCATGCAAACCCTAGGCTAAGCTAACATCAGGAAAACAACTTAAAAAGGGGACCCAACACTGCTGTAAGGTCACCTGATGCTGTGTTTTGGTTAAAATGTGTGTAAGTACCCAAGCTTTAAAAAAAGAAATAGAAAAAGCAACCTACTTTAATGGCGTGACATGAAAAGTTCTTAATTCTCTATTTAGTGGCATAGAGACGAATGTTAAAGAAGAGCTAGTTCTTGGATGTCTAGAAGCAGATATGATTGGGTGTTTGGTGGAGCACTTGGAAGGAGAGGTGGAATGGCCGGATTTTTGAGGGCAAGGCTAGGGCTATTCCTAATTTCAAGGTTTATTTCTTGAGAACCTTGAATAGTTGGAGCCAAGTTCTCATTATGGTATATAGTTGACTTTCTGGATTTTGTCGATGTTATTATTGTAGAGAGCTTGAGGGCATGATGTTATGTTGGAATTGCCTCCTTTTGTACATGGTTGACATCCCCTTTGTGTCCTCTAAATACAACTTTTGGTTACTTATAAAAAAAAAGTCCTTAAATTCTCTAGTCCAGCATTCAAGAATCTGTGAGTACTTTAATGACATGAGATGCGCAACTGACAACATTCAGTTGCTAGAGATTGCAACATTGATTCCTTTTCTACTACTTACCTTCATCTCCTTCTCAGTGCTAAACTTAAGGAGAAAGCCATTTGGGATCCGATTATTGAAAGATTTGAGAAAATATTTTTTAGTATGCAATCTAAATTCCTTTCACGAGGGGGGTGATTAACTCTCATCAGGAGTGTCCTTTCAACCATCCTGACTTACTATCCCTCACTCCCTGTCGTTCTTACGTGGCTAACAAATTAGAAGCAACTGAGAGAAATTTCCTTGTGTTTTATTTGGAAGTGATTTCAAGTATCTTCTTGTGAGACTTGACATTGTGAAGCAACCTGTTTATGTAGGACGTTTAGGTGTGAGGGACTCACGGCGCTTTATGAGGCTCTTCTTTTCAAGTGGTTATGGAGATTTATAAATGAGAATGGTAATCTTTGGAAAAAGGTGGTTACCATCAAATATGGTGATGCTGAATTTGGATGGTTATTCTGTATACCAAATGGCTCTTATGGGCATAGTCCTTGGAGGTATATCCCTAAAGGTGGGGAGATATTCTTTCCACACTTTTCCTTTGAGGTAAGTGATGGTTCCACCATCTCTTTTCAACACAATTGTTAATGTAATGAGGCTCCTTTGAAAGAGCTTTTCGCTGCTCTTTATGTTCTCATGGTGAATAAAAATACTTCCGTTGCTTTACTGGGAGCAAGTGTTTGGCATTAATGTTTGTTTGCCTACTTTTGTCCAAGATGACTTTGTTGATGACAACACTTTGATAAGCTTTTTCAACAAGTTTAATGGGGCCAAACTAGGGGATACTTTACTACTTATCAAAAAAGGGGGGACACTTGACTTGATATGGTAAGATGGGGTCTGAATCCTGAAAGAGGCTTTACAGCTCTTGTTGTTTGAAGCACCTTCATTTGAATTATTCATCATGGTGGACACATTTTGAAGGGGATTTCCCTTGCAAGCAGCTCATTTGGAAGTCTTTGGCCCCTTATTTGTTTAGAAACTGCCCATGGGAATATTCAGACTTGTGATAACTTACGAATTAGGGGGAACATCTTGGTTAATAGATTCTTTAGGTGCATAGGGGACCTTTGAATCATTGGATCATTTGCGACTTCATTGCCATTTCCCTAGGGCACTTTGGGAACTAGCTTTCAATTGCTTGGGCTTTTCTTTAATTCCATAAGGAACCATCTTTTAACTTGGGAGGGTTCCTTTGCTAAGGAAGTAAAGAAGAAGAAAAAAGGCCATGGTTGTACCTGATGTAATTTTTGGAGCATTTGGAGAGAAAGAAACTGAAGAGTATTTAAGGGCATTGAAAGTCCTCTTCAGTATTTGAAAGACAATTTCATCAGAACTTTCTATTTTTGGGATAATGGAGGTTTAGCTCTTCCTATTTTGATGTGTCTGATTTCGTGGAGAGTTTGTATTTTGGATGTGGACAGTCTTTTGTAGGATGATAATTGTGCATCCAGTGGTTTGATCAGTATATATTAATATATTTCTTTTTCCTAATAATTAAAAAGAGGCGAGATGCACAGTCCCTTAAACCTTAAACACAAGAACTCAAGAATCTCCAATGACGAGTTATTTTGAGGCTGCATCACCTTTTGTGTTATAGTCGCCTGTGAGATCATAATCCTTTGTTGTGATTCCTTTATGGTAGCAACTTTGACTGGTTTTTCGGGGGTTCCATCACATTCTTAGAAGCTTGTGGCCATTCTTTTTTAGATTTTAGTTTGTGTTGTAATAGAAACAAGGTGATTGGATACATCCAGGGAAACGAATTTGCATGTTGTTAAGGATGTTGCACATGAGGTTACAGCTGATGCACATGTTTTTTTAAGACTAGCTGAGGTGCTGTGTGTGCTAATAGTGAGACTTTAGCTTCATAGTAATATTACTAATAACCAAATATACAGTTACTGCACAATACACACACATTATGTTTTAGTACAAGTATGAGAGGTTAAAATTAAATAAGTAAATAGTAACAGGCAGTGGATGGTTGGACTAATGTATCATCACAGCCTTCACTTATGTGAGTTGCAATCCATTCTTCCGAAGTCGTTGGTCGTGCCTGTTGAAAATCCGGGAATATACAGACATGACTTTGTGTATTGGCCTTGATTTCCATGCGCAGAATATAAACTAACTGCATAAAACACTAGCTCCAGCCTGGTGCAGCATGCAAGGGAATGTATCATCACAGCCTTTACTTATGTGAGTTGCAATCCATTCTTGCGAAGTCATTGGTGCTGCCAGTTGAAAATCCGGGAATATACAGACATGACTTTGTGTATTGGCCTTGATTTCCATGTGCAGAATATAAACTAACTGCATACAACACTAGCTCCAGCCTGGTGCAGCATGCAAGGGAATATGAATATCCCCCGGGGAAGGAGGGGGGGGGGAGTTGGGATGTTAAAACTTAACAACTCTCTGATACTAAAAATATTTTATTCTAACAAACTGTTTCATAGCTAACGGATAGTTGTATGCATACAAGAAATGAATAAAAGATGTGTTTATAGAAAAAAATTATCAATTGAGAATGATATGGGGCTAACTGGCCAACCAGAAATGCTGGACCAAAGTCAACAGAAATGATTTGTCAAGCTTTGCTTTTACTCCACTCAATTTGTTTTCGCCCCCTTTTCAAACTCGTAACCAAATCAGTCCTTCTGAGTTCTGGTACTAGTTGCTTTGATATCAGCTGATGGTGGCATCACTTGCCTTGAAAGAGTCGCTGCTTTGTGCTTCTGTTTTTTCTAGCTTGATTGCGAACAACCCTGGCCAACTTCTCTAACCAATAATACCAAGTTTCTCATCAGTGGGTCTGATCTGCAAATAATTCCTTTGGCAGTCTAGATAATATTTATAGTGCTTGACATTTTATGAAGTGGATTTTTAAGGATTAGAGATTTTCATGATTATTAAGTTAAACTGAGGAATGGTGGAATTTTAGTGTATATATGGATCGTAGAAGAGAACAAATTGACTTGTAGACCATTGAGAATGAGTTCTCTTTTGAAGACAAAAAGTTGCATAGGCAATTGGGATGTGAGCTTCTCTGTGGAAATGTATGGTGTTGAATTCGTCGATTGAGTATTTTTGTTAACATTATTCAGAACTTTGTAGGTGGAACATAAGAATACTCAGCACATTGCAGGTGGAACTTTTATTCAGACCAAATTAACTAGTTGGAGAAAGTGTGTGTGAATGTTGACTAAATATAAGGGATCTGTAAGATTTCTAAGTGGCCATTGAACTTTTGAGAATTAGAAGAATGAGATTTGAAGATCCGGTTAACCTTGCTTTTTGTTTTGGTGGGGGGCGGGGGGGGGGGGGGTGTAAGTAAGCACTTTTATATTCCATAAGCTTCAAAACAAGTTCACTTTCCAAGCTCCAACCTAATCAAAGCTCCCTCAAAGAACTATGTGCAGAATGTCAAAGAGAACTTCTTGTTGTTCCTCTTAGCCCTATACATAATCTGTTGTTTAACTACATGTAGAACAGAATGGGGAGTACATTTCACAGTTTCCGTCTTGCTTATGAAAACTTTACCATTTATCTCTGTCCAAAGCACATAAATCAGTGTTGACAGCATCAGATCTGGTTAACTGTTACCTAACCAAATTATATTGCCAACTGTTTTTTTTGACAAGGAAAAGGTAATTATTGATAATGACAAGGGACATCTTCTAGAATGGATGCTGAAAAAGCATCACACAAAAGCTAATCACTACCTAAAAAAGGCTATTCACAAAATCAATTACATCAATTGTCGATGAACAAAAACCCTCCTCCTTCCAAAAGGATAAGGTCTTGAGCTACTTGTCTTTTAATTGCTCAATTGAGATTTTTTTATTTTTTTTTTGGTAAGTAATCAAGAGGTATATTAAAAGGACACCAAGGAGATGTCACCCATTTACAAAAGGGCAAATACAAAAACATCATGCCCTTGAGCTCTCAACCATAATGCAGTCAACAAAAGCCAAAAAATTTGAAGATTTGTTATCATAAAGCCCTACACTCCAACTATACAACAACCTCAAAAAATAAAGTTTAAAATCTTGGAGCGGCAAGGCTTTATCGTCAAAGATACGACGATTTCTCTCCTTCCAGGTGGTCCACCAAATAGCCAAAGGCACCATATTCCAAACTCCGAGGATCCAACTCTTCTTCATCCTTCTCCTCCAAGCAACAACCACATCTCTCACATTAGAAGGTTGAACCCAACTAATCCCCATAAGAGAGAGGGCTAAATCCCAAAGTGCGGACACCCAACGACAGTGAACAAGAAGATGATCTGCGGTTTCTTCCTCCTCCAAACACAGCGAGCATCTGCTTGGGCCTCTAAAATTTCTTCTTCTAAGCATATCATCCGTAGGGATCTTTCCTATAGAGGCTGCCCACACAAAGAAACACACTTTTGTGGGAGCTTTAGACTTCCAAATGGACATATCCGCCAAATCATAACCATCCAAGGCATCAGAATGTGTGGAACAAAAACTCTTGATGCTAAAGGATCCCTTAGCGTTAAGAGGCCACACAATCTCATCCTTTTCTTGCGACTTTGCCAGCAATTACGGCTAACAAATCACAAAAACTATCATCTTCCCAATCATTAAGATTCCTCACAAAAGTCAAGTTCCAGTGGCTAATGTCCCCGTTCCAAGACACATCATGCCAAAATAACACCCTTGAGCCATCCTTCACCTCAAAATGTACTAAAGATTTGAAACGCCGAAGACCTGATAGGATAGCTTTCCGACAACCAACACCATGGGCATAAGGGCTCTTCTTGCTCCACCGACCCCTCTCATCAACCCCATACTTTCCTTTGATCACGTTTCTCCACATAGCATCATCCTCCTTTGCAAACCTCCACAACCATTTGGTCTTCAAAGCATCATTCATAACACGGAGAGGTCTTATGCCAAGTCCTCCCTGTTGCTTAGGACGACACACATCGTTCCAATTTACCCAATGGAGGCCATTACCATTATCAATGGAATTCCAAAGAAAATCTCTCATGATTTTCTCTAACCGATTCGCAATGCTAGAAGGGATAGTGAATAAAGACATAAAGTAGATAGGTAAGCTGCTCAAAGTGCTCTTCAAAAGAGTCAGTCTGCCCCCTCTGGACAGAAGCTTAGACTTCCAGCCTGCCAATTTTTTGTGAAACCTCTCAATAACTGGGTCCCAAACAGCTATGCTCTTAAAGGAAGCACCAAGAGGAAGACCAAGATAAGAAGAAGGCAAGTACTGAACACCACACCCAAAGAACCGGGCCAAATCCTGAACATTAGGCACCTCACCAACAGGGATGAGTGCGCTTTTGGAAAGGTTAACCCTTAGCCCAGACATTGCTTCAAACAGCAGAAGGATGCACGTTAAATACCGTAGATTATTCTCATCCGGCTTGCAAAAAACAAGGGTATCATCGGCAAAGAGCAAATGAGAAATCAACAAACCCTCGGACTGAGGGTTGCTAATCTGAAAACCATTCAAGAAACCCTCCTCACCTGCTTTAATCACCAACTTACTAAGCGTCTCCATAACCAGAATGAACAATAAAGGAGACAAAGGGTCCCCTTGCCTTCTACCTCTTGAACTAGAGAAAAAACCTGATGCTTCACCATTAATCAAGACAGAGAAGCGCACCGTGGAAATACAAAAAGATATCCAATTCCTCCACTTGTTAGGGAAACCCATTTTCTCAAGGGTATCCAAGAGAAAACTCCAAGAGACATGATCATAAGCTTTCTCAATGTCAAGCTTACACAGGATACCCGATATCCCAGATCTTAAATAAGAATCGATGCACTCATTGGCAACCAAGGCAGCATCCAAAATTTGACGACCAGGAACAAAAGCATGATGCGAGGGACCCACAAGTTTTCCAACAACTTTCCTCAATCTAGAAGCGAGGACTTTGGCAAGGATCTTATAAACACTCCCTACCAAACTGATGGGTCTAAAAAGCTTAATGTCATCTGCACCCGCCACTTTGGGAATCAAACTAATAAACGTGGCATTTAAACTTTTCTCAAAGACACCCTTATTGTAGAAATCAGCAAAAAAACCCATAACTTCCTCCTTGACAGTAGACCAACAGTGCTGGAAAAAGGCCAAATTGAAACCATCTGGCCCTGGCGTTTTCTCATTCCCTAACTCAGAGATTGTGTTCCAAACTTCAGCTTCAGTAAACTCACTCTCAAGATCCCTAGCATCATCAAGACTAATAGAGGCAAAAACCATACCGTCAAGCAGGAACCTTGATGGATGAACTTCATGATACAGATTTTCATAGAAGTGGACAATTGCATCCTTGGCCAAGGCAGCATCATCAAAGAGCTCGCCATCCACTTTAATTTTGTGAATGGCATTAAACGATCTTCTCCTATTTGCCACCTGATGGAAAAATTTGGTGTTGCGATCACCATCCACCATCCATTGCTGCTTTGCTCTTTGACGCCAGAAAATATCAATGGGCCTTCACACCAAAGAGAGCTCTTTTTTAACTTCGAGTCTTTCCATTCTATCTACCCATAAGAGAGACTGTTGTTGCTCCTTATCATCTAAGAGCTTCACTTTCTCCAGCAAACTAGCCATCTTTAACTCTAAATGGCCAAACACCTCCCTGTTCCACTGTTTGAGCTTGGACTTCAGAAAGTTCAGCTTCTTTGCCAAAACAAAACTGGAGGGGCCACTAACAACCAGCTCATCCCAAAAAGCTTTGACAAGGTCACTAAAGCCATCCACCTCAAGCCACATATTTTCAAATTTAAACGGACGTCTACCTTTGGAGACTTCCCCAACCCGAAGGAGAATGGGAAAATGGTCAGAGGTAATTTTCGGGAGGATAACTTGACGAACCCCCCGGTAGTGGTCTTCCCACTCAACTGAGAATAAAAATCGGTCAATGCGAGATAACACGGGAACCTCCTCATGGCTGGACCAAGTAAAGCGCGCACCTTCCAGTGGCGGTCGATGAGATTGCAATCATCAATAAACCTAGAGAACTCTGCCATTGCCCAAGACGACCGACCACCTGAGGATCTCTCTGAAGGAAACCTGAGGACATTAAAGTCCCCACCCAAGCACCACGGTATGTCCCAAGAGGACATAAAGAACAACAACTCCTCAAATAAGGCCCGTCGCATATGGTCGCATTAGGCCCATATACCCCAATCAAACCCCACTCAAAATTATCCTCCAGCGACCTAAACTTGCAACAAACAGAGAACGACCCAATACGAGAGTCACCAAGCTCAAGACTTCGGGATCCCAAATGACAATAATGCCTCCCGAACGACCCACTGAGGGTAAGTAACGCCACTCAATCGGACGGCGACCCCACAGACTAACCGCTATCGAACGACTTACAACTTCCAATTTGGATTCTTGGAGAATGGCAACATCGCACCTGAAAGTACGCAACACCCACTTAACATCCCCTCGCTTGTTTGGACAATTGAGCCCCCTGACATTCCAGGCAAGAACTTTAATGGCTGGCCCCATCCGAAGACAATCTTTCCCTTGCGACAGCCTCTCCCCTACCCTCTTCTACCACTTGATCACCTTTCAATCTCTTGGCTTCCAGTGAGGCAAGAAAAGAGAGCAGCTCCATCTCTCTACCTTCAATGGCCAAACCCATCTTCTTACAAAAGAAGATCATTCTTTCCAGGACCCACGCAGAGCCTTCACTGACATTGCCCGCATAAGCAGATCCAACTAAAGCATCCTCATCTGAACTTGAAGAATGGGCTTGATGGAGAGCTTCCTCAGGCAAAGAGAGTTGTCCCACCCCCTGCCCGGAAGAAGCACCCGCACCAGCATCAACAGCAAACTTAGTCTTTCCAACCTTCTTCCTACGAGAGTAAACTACCACGCTCGTGGCTGGTGAGCGGGTTGTTGGACACAACTCCTCCTCCGCCACATTAAGAGGTGATTCTGGAACCCTTGAGGCACACGGGGAGCTGCACTCACAATCAGAGGAGGGATAGTTCTCCAAAAGATCTCTCAACACCTGAAATTGATTAATGCAAGGAGGAGAGACCTCCACACACTCCTTAGGACTACCCAACATGCCAGGAGACATGCCAGGAGACACTGACACATCCTTAACATTGTCCTTAAAGGAGACCTTCTGCTTCAACAAGTCAGCACTACCATTGTGAGCTTCACCTATCGCCGCTGCACAAACATCCCAAAATCCACAAACCCTACACTTCCACCCCATCAATGACGAATCAGGGGGGCCACCTAGATGACCTCGAGCGACGCTGGCAAATGGCCTGTCCCTGCTCACACGAAGCTGAGAGGGGATAGGAGCATTCCTTAATGAATGGGATCGCTTCTTGTGGCCTTCAATCAGAGTTTCGTTGAAAATCTTGGTCACCCCAAACCAACCCTCAGCCTTCGCACCCTCAGGGAAGATCACAGTCCTAACCTTCCCACCATTGCCCAATAGAGAGAGAACAATAAATCTACCTTTATTATTCTTCCTCATTTGAAGCAATAGACACCTCTGAACCCACCTAAAAGATTTCAACCACAAAGGTTCTCCCTTTGAGAAGCAGAAGCGAACCATTTGAACTGCCACCCAACGGAACTCCTGGAGGCTCAACTGAATAAAAGACCTTTTCCTTTTCCTGAATTCAGAGATTCTAAACGGAAAAAGACCTCCCATACCCCTAGTCACTTCCAGGAGCTTCCCCTCCACCCGCACAGCAGCAACCATAACAGAAGCAGTAGGCCAAAACAAGGAAGGGGAGGAAGAAGACCCACAGAACGAAACAAAACAAGCCAGGAAACCAAAAACTGACCACTGAAGCCGCAAACACCAGACTGTGGCCGGAGAAGAGAGAGAAACGCTGAGAAAACCAGAAAAACCACTCACCGGCAACCGGACGGCGAGACCAACAGCTCCAGGCGTCTAGACGGCAGAATCTGGCCTGGGAAAAGAGGGCTGAGTGATTTCCGGCGAGGTTCCGGTGACCGGAAAAGTCGCCGGCGACCGGAAAACCGCCACCGAACTCGCCGGAGCTGACAGAACAGACCGGCCAACCCGAAGCTGAGACCCGACCTCACCCACAGCCTCCACCGGCGCAGAAATCTGAAGAAAACACAAGGAAAAACCGGAAAACACCCAAAAACGACCGGCAAAGTGGACGATCGGCGGCTCCCGGAGACCCAAAGTCCAGCAGACCTCATGTGGACCTCCGATGACCACTCCGGGCACCCTGAGCTTCACCGGCGACGAGGACCAGCACCTGGGGAGAGAGGGGAAGGAATCGTGCTAGTCGCCAGAGAGGGGAGACGCGTTTTGAGAAAAAGATGGCATGGGGAATGGCTCGAAAAACTTTGAGGTTGACCATCCTCCACCCCCCCCCCCCAAAAAAAACCTTCTTTTCTAGTAATTGATGTCTCACGGATTTAGTCTTCAGTACCCAGTGAAGGCCCAAACAACTCAAAGCTAACCCTCAAAGCTTTCTAGAAAACCTCAATGGATGAGTAATAAATGGTCCGCATATTTCAAATCATCCTTATACATGAAGCATTGTTGACCATTGTTTTACCTCTCTTATAAATAATCGCAAGTAGAAATCTTCCCTTGAGCAGCTTCCCTCACAATGAAGGACACTTTGAAAGGTGCTGGGGACTTTCAAATAATACTTCAAGGAAAACCATAATCTGAGGGTGAAAAAGACGAATTTCCATGAGGGGAAGAGGTGGAGAAAACAAGATTTAACAGTGAATTTTCCCTCATAGAAGCCCTATCAAAATGGTAGACAGTTGGGGCACTCTATCATCATCTGGGAAGGCTTCACGACTAAAGATGGGAAGCCAAACAACAGAGGAACATTTGTGCTTCAAATAATAAGAGACAAGAGAGCATCCCTTCCTGCTGCAAGAGCAGAAAGTGAAGGGAAGCGATCTCTCAAGCAAACAATATCACGCCATCTACTATGCCAAAAAAAGATCGAGGAACCATCACGCACCTCAAAAATGATATGAGAGAAGAAACGATCCCAAATAATAAACCTGCAAAGACCTATGCCAGAAGTGCCATTATACTTACCTAGGATCCAATCCAGCCCCTCTGCCCCATATTTGGCCCTAAACATGGTCCTCCAAAGCTTGTCTTTCTCATTCATAAACCTCCACAACCATTTGCCAAGGAGGGCCTTGCTGAAGATGATATGAAAGAAAGCAGGCTGGTATGCTACAGAGGACACTTTTGATGTGAGTCAATCTATTGTCTTTAGTTAGATACTTGGATTATGGTACAAACTGTAAAGAGAGGGATTAGAAAATAAGAGGACAAGTGGTCCTTGTCTGGAGGAACGTTAGCTGGATAGTTGGAACTTCTTGCGGTTTTTCTAGTATTTTGCAAGGAAGACAACTGATGTAGGACGCTGTAAGATCAATTCCTACAAAGGGGAATAATTTATGTAGGATGCTCTGAGAGCAATTCCCATACTGAGAAAATTCACACAAAATCTCAATTAAAATCAATATCAATTCTTACTCATAATGTACCTTCTTCAATTACATAAAGGGGTTTATATAACCAAGAGCCTAACTAGTATTAGGAAACCTAAATAATAAGATATAAACTAGAAAAGGATAAAAATATATAACCTAATATTCTCCCAAAAGACTAGGAAACTAAATCTTAATAAAATATCACTGAATATCCTTATTTTGGCTATCCTAAAGTATGCTTAAAAATAACCTACAACAATAAAAAAATAGAAAAGATCTCCAATATCAAAATATTCTAATTCCTTAAATCTTTTTACTCATTCTTTACTCTTATCCCGCATCAACAACCCTCCCATAGGTGTCGCGCTCCCCCCGCGCCGCCCGGGGGGGGCGCCCCCCCCCCCCCCCCCCCCCCCCCCCCCCAAAAAAAGGCAACTGACTTCAGACAAAAGAGAGACTAGAGAAAGCTCCTTCCTGAAACCCAATCTTTGGGTAAACTTCAATAATTCCACCACAATCTGGTGAACCACAAAACTGCAATAGTTGTACCTAAATTTTTTTTTTTTTAAAGTATCATATGGCCCTTACTTCAGTTGTACTTGTACACTCATGTCAGCGGTTCATCACTTCAAGTCAGATATCATCAGATGATGCAATTGTGGAGCCATTTGAGGCTTGATTATGGTTTCATTTTTTACTGGTTGGAGCTAAACATGGTGCAGTTCCTTCCTCAAAACACGTGTTTAAATCGACGTGACATGATTCTCTCAGAAATCTTTTGTTTGCTAAGAGAGAAAAATGAGTCCTGAGATTGATTGTTTGAGGGTTGTGTTCCTTGGTAATTTTTCTTTTTCGAAATTAGGTTAACAAACAGTGGAGAAGTTACATGTGGAAGGACAAGGATTCACTGTAGTAGTTAGTGGCTGAAAGCCTTTGTATGGGCTAAATGTGAGTTAGATTCTTACAGTCATTTTTATTTTTTTTTAAAAAAGGAAAGAAAATAAGAGCAAGAAAACAACATATATGCACATGTAAAGAGCCCGAACATTAAAATGGGTAGGAGCAAGTAGCAGATCTTCTGCTGTCATTATTCAAAGCGCTTCTGTTTTGCAGCCAGTGGCTCATTTTTTCATCTTTTTTACCGGATCACCATCTGAACTCCATTCACAACAACTTCTGATTTTTTAAATTTATTTTTAAATGTTTCACGGAGCCCTGTATTTTTGTTCTGCCTGCAAAAGTTCTTGTTACAGGCTTACAGCCTTATTAGTGAAACTTGGAAGGTCAGAAGCGAGTTATTCAGTGCTTCATCCCTATATAATGTATTTGGGTAGTCTTATGCCTAACAGAACTGTTCGTTGCGGACAATG
Organism: Selenicereus undatus; assembly: GCA_017589665.1. Classification (NCBI taxonomy): domain Eukaryota; kingdom Viridiplantae; phylum Streptophyta; class Magnoliopsida; order Caryophyllales; family Cactaceae; genus Selenicereus; species Selenicereus undatus. The sequence continues at coordinate 85,786,760 of JACYFF010003369.1, read as the reverse complement.
GGCTTCCATATAATTGACTTGTGGGTCTTTAATCCTAGGCTATATATGGGCATTGAGTAATGACATCAATGAGAGTCTCTGCAGTGGTTGGATAGTTTACTATGAGCTGTTCTTATGGGAATGGATAGTGGCTGGATTAGTTATAGCGAAGTGTAATCGTTGAAAAGTTGTCTGCTATTTCGGTTGCTAATTCTGCAGTATTCACTGCAGTGATTTAATGCCTTTATTTTGCCCTCCATATCTGATGCGTAGCTGCTTTGGTAATTATTCTATGACTCTCATTGGATCATATTATTTCAGATTCTTGTTGAAGTTGATAATTTGCAAGATGTGCCAAGTCCTTATATACAAATAAAAGGGGTGGACAAAGAAGCTGTGGCAGCTGCTGGTTCAATGCTTAAACTTGATGGTTCATATACCACAAAGGTTCTACTCACATTTATAAATCAACAGGCATGTAAGTGGAATTGTGACCTAAATTGCTAACTGGATTTGTTTTCATTTCCCTTCAGAGTTACCTACAAATAATTTTGGAAAGATTACCAGCCTTAGAGGCAAATTCTGGGGGAGTTCAGACTCAGCAAGCTGCAAAATTGCAGGAACTTGTGGAATTTATTCAATCTCAGGTACTCCGTGTGTGCTTATTGCCTGTTTGAGAACTGCAGTGACACAAAACCCCCCACCCCCAATCCCCAAAAACAAAAACAAAAAAAAAGGAAAGAGGAAATGTACATTGTGGGACTATGGTCTTATGTAAATGGGCCCCAGCAAAATTGGGATAAACATCTCCTATCTGTTAGCCCTAAGCATAGCACTGTGATTATGCTCCTTTCATTCTTCTTTTTTGTGACGCTTCCCACTCATAATGGGTTTCGATATTTAGTGTTTAGAGACATGTTTTGGCTACCATTTGGAATTTTTGATTGCTTTGAGTATTTTGGATTGGGGTGAGTATTAGCAAAATTTTTATACGGTCTGGGCCTCTGGGGAATGGACTGATATCACTTAAGCACCTTAAGAGCTGTGGTTTTGCGGAAAGGTCCTACTTCTTTTCCGATCAGTGGCCTAAGTTTCTGGAAAGTTTTATTTAAAAATGTTAGTATGTTTTTACTTGAACAGAATCTTATTCAATAATTCAAAGATGGATATCTTGTCAACTGCAACTAGTTTATGCTGAAGATTGTTGGCACTACTGTAAACATAGCTTATATCTATGTAGTAAGCAGTAAGAGTTAGATAGATATTGCATGGACTAGTCACACTCTTTAACCAAGTTGTGTGAAGACCCGGCAATTCAACCGGGCGGGTAAATACAGGTCGGTCTTTTTAGCGTTCGGATTTGAAAGTGTTTTTTGAGTAACCCTGAAGTTCTGGGTTTCGGGTTAACCTAAAGGGTTAGAAGTGTATTTTATGTTTTCTTTTTCTTATACAAATGTTATAAACATTGAATATTTTTTTTTTTTTTTACAAAAAAAGATATAGTTACAAAATTTAGACTCTGATGTTTAAGCTCTTATTCGGATTCTGACACATAGAACATGAGGCTCATTGAAGTTTCAGATTATATTCTCCCCAAAAAATGGAAAAAGTAGAGAAAAGAAAGAGAAGAAAATTTGATAGACGTATGATTGGTAGAGGTACCAAATTCCTAACAAAAAATACTCGATGATGTGGCTATTATTTACCCTAGAGGAGATGGTCTGGTTTTCTTTCTGCTGAACACATTATTTTACACGTTGGTATGGTGAAATTGATTAGATGATGAGGTGGTCGGCTATCATTGCCTAAAGGTTGGAGAGCATTGATGACAATGCATCATGGAAGCAGTGTTGTAGCAATTGACTAGAGTGGCAAAGAGGGAAGATAGATAGGAAAAACTTAATAGAGGAATGAAACATGAATTTTGCTCTTTGGAAGTTAAGTTTTGACGGTTACTATATGTTGATTAAAAGAGAAAAACCCAACACCAGTATTTGAATAGGTAGATTTTTGCATAAGAAATCTTTTTAAATATCAACATAACCCACTGGGTCAACCCGGACTCTAATAGGTTTGACCCGAATGGGTTTGGGTCCTCAAATCTTGCTAACACCTTAAATTTTTAGGAGGGGGGGGGGGGAGGGGTTTAGTTCGGTCTCAGGTTGGGTAAATGTTTGCCAATGCCAGTTCTATGTGGAGGTGTTGGGGATAGACATGGAAGCGGGTCGTTTGGCTTGGGTTTGCTCCAGGTTACCATCGAGTTGATAGAATTTGGATTGGGTTTAAGTTTGGGTGATTGCAGACTTGGGCTAACTATCAATGTGTCCTCTATGTTTTTTGAGAAAATACAAGCAAGTATTGGCCAAGAATAGAAATGGCAATCACATCCGAGTTCGAGGCATATCCAATCCGATTCGAGGCGTAATAATCCAATTCGGATTTGAGAAAAAAAGAATTAAAGTTCGAGTCCGCTAAAACTAATCCAAATCTGAGTCGGATTTGGATCAGATTCGGAGGGAAGGTAGCATTCAATCAAATTTTCTAGTCCGATTTGCTATTTGGTTAAATCATTAAAATTCAAATCTAAAATTTTATAAATGTGAAGTCCACCTTCTAAGCTAAACCCGCACTCTCAACCCCCTATCGTAATTTTTAATTTTTAATTTTTTAATTTTACAAATCCAAAGTCTATCCTCCAAGTTTAATCCTAAGTCTCAAAATCCACCCCCTATTAGCCGCTTAGTCGATTCTTCCTTCCCCGTGTATCTTAGTCTCATTCTGCAAACGACCAGCCATCTGGCTCCCTGCAGCAGCCCCTCGGCGTCATCTGCCTCCTTGCCATTTGTCGGTCTTTTCTAGTTTAGCATTAAATGTTCAAATACTTGGTTGGTATAATAGGAATGTGCATATTATCGTATCGAGGCATAATAAGTTTGAATGGAAAAAAAATAATACAAAATTGTTATGGGAAAAGAAAATGATTCGGATTGGATTAAATCCGACTCCAATCCAAATCGATGTGGATCGGATTAAGAGGTAGTCTCCGGTCCGTTGGTTCGGATTTTTATATCCGAAACTTAATCGAATTTGGATTCGGATTTGGATGTTCCTTCAATCCGAATCCAATCCGTTGACATCCCTAGCCAAGAAATTTTTGGGTATAATGAGGTTGAATTTGGGCAAATCTTGTTTGGGTTTGAATTCCATTGCTTGTTTTACGTGCTGTGTTAGATATGGCTCATATTTTTCAAATCAGGCGATTGGCTCACATCAAAAGCCATAGATTTGTTGATTGCTTGATGGAGAAGGATGAAGAAAAGTTGCGTGTTGGACTTTAAAAGATGTTTGCTTTGGCTGTTTGGTGGAGTATATAGAAGGAAAGGACTCGTGGGACTTGAGGGAAAAACTCTGAGAATTTCAAGCTCTGCTTTTGAAGATCCTGTATAGCCAGAAATCAGAATCAAGTGTTCAATAATGGAAGAAATTTGACTTTTTTGGATTTTGTAGGCAACATTATGCACGAGAGCTTGAGGGTGTGATTATCTTCGTATTTGCCCGTTTTGTACATTGGTGACATCCCCTTGGTATCATTTTAATGCAATTCTTGATCACCCATTGAAGATTGGGTATGCATCTGTTTCATCGGCTCTGCATGTAGGGTCCTTTCACAATATGCTTATTGGAAGCCGTTTATTGATCTACCAATTTGTAGCTCGTTGAAGCATTTCCCTACTTAGATGGTGAAGCAGAGTCGGCAGAGACTAGTTTTAATCTTGCACTATAACCAATCTGTGCGTATGATGGGATTAGTGCCATGTGGTAGACTTACATGTAGTTGAGCAGCTTCTGTGGCTAGTGCCTAGTTGAATACATGAACTTTTCTATGCAAGTGTTTTGGCAGTGGGGGCTGGGGATAGGGTGGACCTGCCTTTTTGGGGGGGGGGGGGTAATATGATGTAGACGGTCTTTTTAGAGACTGTGTTACCGCATAAAAGGGAAATGGAAATAGAAAATGTTCAGATGAAATACTAATGAAGAGAATCAAAGGTTTTGAATCCCTTCCCTTTCTGATTGCTTCATAGTACACCAAAAAGCACCTTAAAGTACAGTTTTTATCAAGTGGTCTTCTGCCATCAAATTTGTATTATTCCGGTGATCCGATGCTATATTGCTGCCTATTTCTGCATAGTTTTTGATGTCGACAAGCAATAGTGCAATGTAAGATTTAGACACTCATAGAGTCACAGTGTTGTGATGTTCCCTTGAGCGCTAGTCAGATAAACTTATTTGAAGTTCTGGTACAGAAGTTGGTATGCATCTTGAAAGCTAATACACATTCATATCCTTCCCTCTCTTTTTCCTTTTTTTTTTTGTGGGTGGGATTGAAGGGAAGTAGCACGTCTTCAGAATCCTCTCCAGGTCGGGAAGTTTCTCCAGTCGAAAGTGCAATTGAAGATCTGCAGTGCAGAGTCAAGAGACTTGAGCGGTGGCAGACAATTAATACAGTGAAGTTTTTCCTCCCTTTCATATGAATTTGAGCCTGCATGGTTTTTTACAAAGCAAACTGGCTTATTGAGCAATTCTTTTGGCAGGTACTATGGACCTTCTTGATGTCTGCTGTCATTGGCTATTCGCTTTATCAAAGAAGACGTCGTTAGTTGCTACCAATTTTGCCTATTGACTGATCGAGCTGACCACTTGTATAAAACCTTTAAAAAAAAAAAAGAAGAAGTTAATAGTGTAGATTTGATAGAAGGTTTACAGATGAAGGAACAAACATAAGGGTTGGGTGAGTCCTATTGATTTCTGGGCGATTTGTTCTAGTTGAGTCCTGAGCACTACATTGACTGGAGTCCATGATCTTACATGCCGACCAATCATGTTCTTAAAAATGTCATTTTTGGTTTAATTATTGTTGTCTATATGGTTCCCCCCCCCCCCCCCCCCCCAACCCGGGAAAATGTGCAACTTCCTTTGATAGTTATTTTTTTTTACCTCTTTAACTTGATATATTTCCCTTAATTGCTATTTGCTAATTTGTTGTACTGTATTATATTGATCAATATGAACCAGAACAATTATTTTGCAGTTTATTCTCTTCTTATATATCTTTTGTCCTATTCGTTCCTCGATTTGGAAAAAAAAATCACTTCTTTCCCTCTATCTTTCAATTATTATGTTTTTTATTCTCTCTTTTTTTTCAAAAATAAAATGCTTATATGGAACCTAACAACTAACAAGATGCTTATCTACCACCAAATATATGCTTATCAACAAGAACATTTAGTTATACAACACAACGCCCAATGTTTATCTCTACAAAATTCAAGTGCTTTCATTGTAGCCAAATATAGATTGTTGCAAATGTTTACAAACCTATTATAGTATTTATTTCCATACTAGAAAAATGTTTATCTAAATACCAGACCAATGCTTAGTTGAATATAAAATAAATGCTTACCTTACCCCATTGGTTCAGCAGCAACTAGCAACATCACTTCACAAAGAGGGGGGGGGGGGGGGGCGCCCCGCGCGGAAAGCAGAAGGGGGGGGGGCGCGTCGGGGGGGGAGGGGGAGG
>JACYFF010003369.1:85750861-85781103 GCA_017589665.1 Selenicereus undatus | reverse complement strand
CAAAAAAAAAAAAAAAAAAAAAAAACCTACAGTGGGAAGCCTTCAAAATGAGGGAACAGGTGAATCCAAAATCTAACATAGTTCAGTAAATTGTAAAGCCTGTCATCGACTCATAGGTGAGGAAAATGTTGAGGCCTACCTTTTAATTTTGTAATTTTTTTACCACTTATTTTACCAGTAAAAAAAAATAATAATGTTTTATAGAAACATGTAACATGTTTGTCTACTACCAAGTGAATGCTCATCAACAAGTACAAATAAATTATATACCACAAAACTAAATATTTATTTCCAAGCAATCAACTTGTTTATCAGTATCACAAAATATAGATTGTCACAAATGTCTAAAATTTATTTTTATACCAGTAAAATTGTTATTTAAACACTAAACTAATGCATATTTGAATATCAAATTAATGCTTGTCTCTCCAAATGAATATTTCACATTGTTTTTCTATAGTGACTTGACCCCACTTTGTCCAATTAAAATATAGAAAATACAGTCTATCAGAAACTTCTGAATCAGAAGAACTGGTGAGTAGAAAAATCTAAAACAACTCAATAAATTGTAGAAGAGAGAAACGAGTTTGTCATCAATGAAGAAAAAGGTACAGCATGTTCTTTTAATTTTACAATTTTTTATAATCGCTCACTTTACCATAAAAAAAAGAAGTGCTTCTTAGACAAATATCCTATTGAATATAAAAGATTAAAAAAATGTGTCTGTTATTTGGCGATAAACATTTTAAGTTGTGCAATGAGCATTAATTTAATTTACAGATGTGCATTTTGGTATTTGTAAATGATAATATCAAAAAGGTAGAATAAAAAGCTAGTTTTGAAATTAAAAAGTTGAACTAAAAAAAAGAAAATCATCATAAATTTTTCTGAGAAATAGCATCTTAGTTGATTGTAGAAAAGAATTTTTGAGAAGCTGAAATAATAAATTAGTCACACAATTAAGCACATGTACCAAGAAAAACAACACAAAAAAATAAGGAAAAATAACACAAAAAAAAAATAAGGAAAAACAACACAAAAAAATAAAGAAAAAAAGAGCATTGCATCACCTTTTAGTTTTTTTTTTAAATAAGTAATAAATATCATAAAAACAAAAGGTTCAGGTGCAACACCTCATCGTTATTGACAAAAATATTCAAACCACATACACTTACTTTTAGTAAACCATTTGCCCAGCCCCTACACCAATCTAACTAATACAGTGCAATTCCTCCGTATCTAATAATTAAAAAATCAAGGCCAAAAAATAATTGAAAAATAACGAAGACTTGGACTTGACAAAATTTCGAGTTTGGATAAAATATGGATCGGATAAATAAGACAATATCAAAATTCAGATAAGAAATGGGTGTTCGATACCTTAATTTTTGCACCGGACATTAATTCAGGCAAGCCTAAATTTAGGTTAAACCGAGTTTGAACAATAGAAATATGAAAAATGTTGTCTCCGAATTTAAAATTTAGACAAAAAATTCATGACCATAACTAGTTTTTTTTAGGACAAACAAATTTAAATATTCGGATCGAACACATTTTTACCAGCATTATTTGGACCTATGTAAAAAAATTCCTATAGGAGACGAGAGAGAGAATCAGTCTTGTTGAAAAACATTTTCCTACTTCTCTCTCCCCTCACCCTATCTTTTACTCTCTCCTTCACAAAGTTCTCTTTTGCATGCTTATTTTTTCATTTTCTCTCTCCTAAGACCAAAGATATTATTATCACCAAAGATATAGAGATACTTATTTTTGAGTTAAAGGTGAGTACCAAAAGTATGTGTAGTTTCTTTTGACATTTAAAACAATAATATTTATTTTAGGCATTTAGAGCTTGGTCCCTATCTTTATTTGTTACATGAAATGTAAACTAAAGTAGCAAAGACTAATAAGTTACATAAAAGATTATTTGGCTTTATTAATACATTATAAGTTAAATTTTGTAATTACTATTAAGGCACTGATTATTCTAGCCAACAATTACAACAACAACACCTCCCACTGTGGGTCCCACTTTCGCGGGGTCTAGGGAGAGCCACATGTAAGTAACCTTACCCCTATCGGCATTCCTATCTGTAGAGGTGCTGTTTCCAAGAGACCCACAAAAAGGAATTTGTGAAAATATTTTAAAGAAGAAACATTTTGTAAAAAACATTTAATGGAAAAATTAAGGACACATAGCAAGGAATGATTACGATAAATTAAAAAGACAAATTGCTGGAGCTATGTACCATAAGAACAGTAAATCAGAGGGAGGTAATATACCTTAACAGCCAGGGGTAAGCAAACGGTGCCTCTTACCCAATGAAAGTATTACCTGCAAAGAAACACGATATACGAAAAAGACCACTACCAGCACGCTGCCACTGCAACCAAAAGTCAACTACATGGTCGACTCTCTGCGATCTAAAATCTTAATCCTATCCCACCACAGCTTCCTATCATGAGTCAAGTCCTTCATCAAACCGATAACTTTCAAGTCCTCTCTAATCACCTCATCCAAACTCTTATTTGGTCGATATCTCCCTCTTTTGCCTCCGAGGATGTTGATAATCTCACATCTCCTCATTGGAGCGTCCACACTCTTCCTTTTCACATGGCCAAACCATCGGAGTCTTGTTTCTCTCATCTTATCTTCGATGGGAGCTACTTTAACTATATCCCTGATTACACCATTCCTAATCCTATCTATTCTCGTATAACCACACATCCACCTAATCATCCTCATCTCTGCCACCATCAACCTTTGAACATGCGTCTTTTTTAGAGGCCAACATTCCGATCCATAAAAAACAGCTGGTCTAACTACCATACGATAGACTCTGCCTTTCAATTCAAGGGGCACCCTCTTATCACACAGCACACCTGGAGCATGTGGTAATGGGTCGGATGTAGATTGCTTGAGTTTAGTTGCAAATTTCCACTTTGATACAAGATATGACTTGATTTAAAGGCTAGGCCACCAATCAAGCCTAAGGATCCACCAAGAATTGCTTAAAGGCAATGCCAGCCACAATTCTATAAAGGATTCCACTCAAGACTCACCACCTTTTGAGAAAGGATAAAGAGAACTCAAGATTTTTGAGAGAAAATGAAAACATAAGCTTCTTTGCATAAATGTTCAACAACCTTTTCTACATCTTAAGGCTCCTCCTTATATAGGAGAGCTTCACAAGGCTTCAAATCAGCAAAAACAAGGCCTTGGTCGACCATAAAGCAAAGAAGGGAACCAAAAAGTAAGAAACAAAAGCTGAAAAGTGCTTTTTACTTTATGTCAGCACTTTTCAGTTTACATATGTCAACTTTAAAAGGTTATATCTCCTAGGTTTGTTGGACAAATGAGCTGAAAAAGGACTTTTTGGAAAGCTTTAGAAGTCAAATTTTAGGAGCCTCCTCTTGTAGGCAATTTGGATCATCCGCTTGGGAGATATGAGGCAAAACGTGCAAGGTGGTGCAGGCTGGACAGAAACTGCAGCATGTGGGAAAAGCCTTCACTTGACCCATGACCTATTGCTTTGGCCTAGAACTCTTTTTATGCCCTTTTAGATGACATAATAAGGTTCCCAAAAAGTGGGTTTGCAGCAAATTAAACCCATTCTAAGCGTGATTAAATAAGTCCACAAAACCGGGTTAAAACCGGGCTAATTTGCCGTTAGCATGCAACTTGTTGTTTTTGGTCTTCTTTATTATCTCCGAGGCTTTAATTTCAATTTAATGGACTAAACCCTTTAGAAGGCCCCTTGACCTTCCCAAAATAGACGAGTCACGCATCCCAAAGTTTTAAGATGAGGTTGGAATTGCAGCTCCAAATGAGTACAAGGGTCAAGTCCCCTTTGATGGATCTTGTGAGCATTAAGGAGGATTTGTGAGTTCTCTTGCACTTGTATAGGAGTGCCATTCGCTTCAACACCTGAGATAAACTTCCATTTTTTGCCAGTGCCCACATTTATTCGCTGGTTAATATCTTCGTCAACATCCCCATTCCGCTGAATGATCGAGCCTAGATACTTAAACTTATCGACTTTAGGTATTGACCTCCCATCTAGGGTGACTTCTCCCCCCGCATCCACCCTTCCACTGAAACAACAATGAAGTTATTCCGTTTTCGATCTACTCACTCTGAAACCTCTAAATTCCAATGTATGCCTCAATCGCTCAAACTTGACATTAATTTCCTGTCCGGTCTCATCAATAAGAACACTGTCATCTGCAAATAGCATACACCAAGGTAACTCATCTGGAATCCCTCTTGTAAGTTCATCCATAACTAGAATGAAAAGAAAAGGACTTAAGGCGGAACCCTGATGCAGGCCCATACCAACGAAGAAGTCATTGGTGACCCTTCATAGCGTCCTAACACTCGTCTTACCTCCCTCGTACATATCCTCAATAACTCAGATATACAAAGGTGGCACTCCTTTCTTTTCCAAGCATCTCCATAACACTTCATGCAGAACTCTATTATATGTTTTTTTCAGGTCAATGAACACCATATGAAGATCCACCTTTCTATCTCTATACAAACCCATGAGTCTTCTAATGAGGTAAATCGCCTCTAAGGTAGATCTGTCTGACATAAAGCCAAATTGGTTATCTGAAATCGAAACAACCTTCCGCAACCTTTTCTCAATCACCCTCTCCCATAACTTCATAGTATGACTGAACAACTTTATACCCCTAAAGTTATTACAATCTTGAATATCACCTTTGTTATTGTACAGAGGGATAATTGTACTAGACCTCAATTCTAGCCAACACTTAATAGGATTCAATTCAATGTATTAATCTACGAATAAAATGTAAAGTAAATTAATAGTCATCAATAAGAGTTAGAACATGGCGAAATTGAGTATAAAAAAAGGATTATGGGGCTGATTGGATCAATTTCTTGATTCCTTTCTTTTCTTCTTCTTTCAAGTTAGTTTTGTCTCTTTCTTCATTTTTAATATAGAATGTAGGTGATAGAATAGAGGTAGTAGTAAAAGTATATTAGTTTTTTTATTTATTTTAGTGTTCCATTTGGCTTTGTTTGTATTTATTCCGTATATCCCCTCTATATAGTTTTCTCTGATACATAACTGTCTATAGTTTTTACAGTTTGCTCTTGTTTGGATCTATTTGTAATTGTTGTTTGATTTTCATTATAGTTCAGTATCCAATCTTTCTCATTTGCTCTCTTTTATTTTCACGTTTTTGTTTTCTCACCCATGATCACATAATGAAATCAAATCAGTATCAAGATTATATCTTTAATTGCATGTCATGAAGAATTTACTCGTTACAAGTGATAATTAAACTTTAAGAAATAAAGGGACAATCCTAACGTACTATGTATGAACCACTTAAAATGAAGAACTTGTAGAATAATGAACATGCATGGTATAAATGATGGCAAGTCTTCCTTGCATGAAATAATAATGAGTTGTACCTCAAAAATAAACCACCTTAATTATAAGTCAACAGCCTTCGGTCATGGCAGTACTTGTCTCGCCTTCCCCTGTGTTTGTTCCATTGGTCCTCCTGAATTGGAGCCATGGTACTGTTTACAATCCTTACTCATTTTCTTTTCTTTTCTTTTTTTTTATAAAAAAAACTCCATTGTTTTAGAACGACAAAAATTGCATTAATTATCAATAGTGTACATATGTTGAGGTAACAAGTGATGAACCCTACGATCTTAATTATAATGAAACAATATTTATTTAAAAATAATGTTGGCGTTGTTATTCAATTTGAAATTTTTGTATCATGAATGACATATCTCAATACTAAGAATAATGAATTTCCAAAATAATAAATTACAAAAGAGACCATATATATAATAAACCTTTTATACTAGGGTCATGTTCGGCAAAATTAGCTGTTTAGGTAGTGGATAGGGGTTCAAATAGCGGATAACGTTTCTAATTTAGCTGTTAATTAGCGGACAACTGTTTAGATGAGCGGTTGAAATTAATGTGTTTGGTAAATTTAGTTGTTGTTCTAGCTGATTAATGTAAATTGACATAAAAGAATATAGAAAATTTTCAAAGATAAAATTTTTAAAGGATATTTTTTGGCAAAAAAAAATGAAACGCTACTTTTAAATGTCAAACGTTAATACTATTAACTTTTCAAAAACGCTGTTTAAAAAGTTAAACGCTACTTGAAATGCTAATAAAAACACTAGTTTACTGAACATTAAAAACTAACTAATTAGTGTATTGACCTGGTCAAAACACTAAACGTTACCCAAAATGCTGTTATCGAACACGACTTAGGAGCAGATCTGCTCAACTCGTCGATATTTGTTGAACGACTCCACAACTTTCAAATATATTTGTCTTTAATAATGATAGTGTAGTATATTTGTCATTTCAAAGAGTACAAAAAAATCAATATTAATAATAAATTGAACAACATTGGGCGATGAAACGTAATACACGAGAAGAAAAAGAGGGAAAAGAGCCAAAATGTGCCAAACAAAGCAAACAATGAATACAAAGGGAGAATTAATACAAGAAAAATGTATTGAATGAGAAATGTGGTGACGCTTAGGTCCAAACACATTGAACATATTTGTTATTGTTGAGCCAAGACAGAGACATTTTTTATATTACATACAAAGCTAAATGTGCCAAAAGTAAAAAAAAAGTTAAATATGCCTATCTTATTTGAACCCAAAAAATATGAACGTGTCGGAATTGTGAAATTACGAGGTTCAAGGATTGTTACTCAGGAAAGATGACATGAGTAATTTTAGAATTGATTAATATTTGTTATTTTTGGGTGAACTTTCTTCAAATTGACCTTTTGGATTGTAAATAGTGACATTCGAGTACGGTATTTATTTGACACATCTCAGTATATTTATCACCTCACCTGAGTCACTAAACTATCTACTTGTTCCCCCGGCCCTCCAAGTTCAGTTGTTATATCGTCCACCCGGTTGTACAAATGCAATTGTACAACTGGGCCTACAAAGAAAACTGCTAGAGTTTCGCTCAATAAAAATACCCTATACCTCACTAAAATATGCTGTTGTGTATCCTGTTTCGCTCAATAAAAATAATGTATAACTCACTAAAATATTTTAGTGAGCTGAGACACAGTTTTGATGAGCTAATACGTACTTTTAGTAAGCAGACATACCAAAACTAATGTATCTTATGTACCGAAGTTTCACTCAATAAAAATACTATATAGCTTATTAAATGTGTTATTGTACTAAAAAAAATATTGTTGTGAATCTGAAACTCACTAAATTGTATTCTAGTTGTCTATATTTTTTTAGTGAGCTATGATATTTGTTTACTGAGTTGTTATATTATACAACCGGTTGTACAGAAGAAGTTGTACAATCGAATTTCAGCTTACTAAAAATGTATAGCTCACTACAATATTTAGTGAGTTGAGACACAGTTTTAGTGAGTTAATACATACTTTTAGTGAGTGGATAGATCAAGCCAATGCATATTATGTACTCTAGGTTTCACTTAATAAAAGTACGATATAACCTATTAAAATGTGCTATTGTACTAAAAAAATGTTATTATTCATCTGAAACTTACTAAACTATATTCTAATTGCCTACATTTTTTTAGTGAGCTATGACATTATTTAGTGAGTTATGGCATATATTTAGTGAGTTGGATTATATTTAATTAATTCACTATATTTCTATTATACTCATAAAATATAATACAAACACCCTTATGTCATAGTAAAAAATGATTGAGCTGTAACATAACTCAAGAACTTCATAATATTATTTGTTGGCAATCTATACTATTCTTTTTAGTGAGCTATGCCATTTATTTAGTGAGTCATAATAGGTATTTGGTGAGTTATAAAATGTAGTGCAAGGCAACAGATTTTTTATAGTGAGCTACACTGATAGTGAGCTATTGTTTTCCCTATTAGGCACAAGATTAATTATAGTGATTACATTTGGTGAACAGAGAACTGATTTGTGGTTGCTAAATACAAGCTCAATACAAGTGAGCTAAATGTATTTCTTTAGTGAGCCAACGACTATATTTAGTGAGCACATAACTTATATTGGTGAACTATTTTTTCTCATATGTACATAGCAACAATGAAAATATCATCTGGAAAAACAACCATAACATTTGTGGTGAGCTATAATGCAACAAAGGTGAGCACGCAGGTCCATCCTAGTGAGCCAAACGTTTCTTTTAGTGAGCAAAAAATCGCTCTGTAGTACAGGGTAACATATTTTTTTTATAGTGAGCTAAATGTATACAACTAGTGAGCCAACGACTATATTTAGTGAGCACATAACTCATAATGGTGAGCTATCATTTCTCGTATGTCACAAACCAAAATTTACATGGAATGAATACAATCCAGTTCGAAAATATCGAAATTAATTCATCAAAATGCAAAATAAACGAACACAACTTTCAATCCCGAAACAAAAATAAAGATCGAAAAAACGCTATCAAACTTGACGAACAATTCCGTTTGATGAAGATTCAACATCAATAGTGATGTTAAGACCAAACCCAACCATTCAATAATTGCTGAACACTAAAGCAATCGAAACAACAAAGAGTAATCGAACAATGGGGAGAATGAAAACCGCAATTTCAAAAAATTGAGGAGCATGAATTTTTTTGTTTTAAACGGGTCAGGGCTCAGTAGTTGGAGGACTCAAAACTGCTGTTGGTGGGTCTGGATGGACAATTGAATTGTTCACCCGATTGTACGTAATAATTTGCGCTCTAAGTTATAAAGCTAATATACACCATTTTAAGCAAATTATATGACAATAAAGCACGCAAAACAATTATTGGCCCGTTTTCTTATGAGCTGAAGAGATATATACACTTAAATTATTGCAAAGTCATTGAATTTGGTCGACAAATGCATTTTTTAATAAATATTTTTCATAATAACTTTCGTATGATGGGGAAAAAAAAGGCTTGTAACTACTTGTATATTGTCTATCGTATCAACGCACCATTTTAAATAGCTAATTATCTTATAGAAAGATGTGAAGATTAGAAAAAATGGGCTGCTTTACTCAAAAACCATACAAAATAATAAAAATGTACTATCAAGTAAAGCCAGCTGGGGTTATTAATGATCATCTACCATCTTTGGTATTTTTTTTTTAAGTGTGAAAAAGGAGGAAATGAGTGAGTGCAAGTGGGCAGGAGTTGAAAGGAGTTGAATGAAGTTGGGGAGTTGAATGAAGGAGTGTGAGAAAGGGGGGAAGGAGTGGGTCAGAGTGGAAATGAATGATATTTTTATTTAAGTGTGAGAAAGAGTGGGAAGGGGAGGGAAGGAGTGGGTTGGGGTGAGAAAGAGTGAGTTGGGTTCATTAAGCCATGAAAAGAACAGGACATAAGTGACAATGGAACTCTCATTTATAATTTATATTCACCTAATATTTATGAGACAAAGGTTTCATTTTGATGACAATTAAATAACGTACTATATACGAAATGTTGTCGTCTTACAAATTGCAAATTATTTTTATAATGACATATATCATTAACTATCATATAATACTATCTCAAAGTTAGTACAGTTAAACGTAGTCATAAATAATACTTATTTCAAGGTTATGTACTTAAAGACTATTATTTTTTATCATTAAAATAGCATATAATAAAAAAAGATACACCAGAAACTCAACATATGAAGAGGCCATCAAAACATAAGACAACATGAGTTGGGTTGCACATGAAATTATCCTTCTAGAAAATAATCAAACACTATGCCCTCATTGATAAGATGTAGCACTTGCTCTAAGCGGGAAGCCTTGCACACCAAATATGAGATCGTGTAGGGCTTTTTCCAAAGGGACCAAACCACAACAAAAGAGATGACAGAATTTCACATCTCTTCATAAATTTGTCATTGGCTTTCATTTCCATCCACATCACATCTATATGTAATATGCTTCTGATTATTACAGAGAAAATTATCAAAAAATATTTTCTCGAATGACAAGTACTTTATAGTGTCACATAATGAAGTTAACTGGTCAAGAATTATACTGTCTATTTTAATTTGTGGTAATTTAATTTTTTAAAATCTACCCCATATTTCTATAATCTCATTCAAATTTTTGTTTACCATTTAAAATATGCCATGTCAGTAAACTTATAAACTAGAGACTATAATATAAATATTATATTATTTTCTTACATACCTATCTTTCTTTAATAGGTCACTTTCATAAGATATTAGATATTGAAATAAATTTATGGTAATTTATTTTATTTGTTAAAATCTACCCCATATTTTTATAATCTCATTCAAAAATACTTATATCATTTAAAATACATCATGTCGCTAAATTTATAAACTAGAGATTATAAATATTATATTATTTTCTTACGTAACTACCTTCCTTCAATAGGTCACTTTCATATAAGATATTAGATATTGAAATGAATTTATCTCATCAATTTTATTTATTTTTTTTAAAGAAAAGCATCCCCCACAATCCCAACTCCCATCCCATGTAATAGCACTGGCAGCATACCACCCTGCCTGCCCTACGTGAGCATCAATCAATATTCAATCCAATTCCCACCCAAACGAACCCATCAAGACAACCAGGCAGAGAAATCAGGAATTTAGGAAGAGAGAGAGAGAGTGTGTGTGTGTTTGTGTGTAAATTGTAATTGTTGTAGTGTTTGTGTTGTTCTTCACCCTCACATGACGTAGCAACAAAGCATTTACACACACAGAGACACAGATCACATAGCCAAGGAGCCAAAGTGGGCAGGGCAGATGCATCGGCTACCCAGCAGCGGCCACTGCACTCCGTCGCCGCCGCAGTCGCCGTCGGTCAGGTCGCCGAGGTACCGCCATGGACGGGCCAAGCCGGGTCGGGTTGCCCCAGCTGCGCCGCCGAGGACGGTGGCACACCGCCTGGCATGGATAGTCCTCTCCGTGCTCCTCCGCCGCCAGGGGATTTTCCTGTTCGCACCCCTCATTTACATCTCCGGCATGCTTTTCTACATGGGCACTGTCTCATTCGACGTGGGTCCTGTTATTACTCATCGTCTGGCACCTGGGTCTGTCTACCGTAGCCCTCAAGTTTATGCAAAGCTTAGACCCGAGATGGATGCTGATAATTCCACTGCTGATGCGGTTAGTGGTTTGAGAATTTTGATTTAGTTTGTTTTTTCCATGATTTGCGGGTAATTGTAATGCGGGTCTGATCTGTTTGGAGATTTGGGTATATGGGTTTCGGATGGAATCTGGGTTTGTTGTTTACTGGGGAGTGAATTGGGATTTGGATTCAGCATGGTTTTTCAGCAATGTGGATTCTGATTTGGGGAATCAAGCTGTGACTTGAGATTATCTAGGTTGAATCATGCATTTTGAGATAAAAGGGGTTGTTTAGGATTTGGCTCAGGGAAGGGATGGTGGGCGAACTAATAATTAAACTGTGAACTGAGATTTGATGTATTTGTGAGAATTCTGTTGTGCATTGGTCATAGATAGCCTATGCTGCGGAAATCTGGTGGGGCCTGATTCAATTTATTTTCAGCAGCTGAATATACTTGGTCACTGGTGACTACATTTGAGCACTGTATTTGGTGGTTATCTTTATCTGAGTCATCTATGCATCCTTCTTCTTTGGAGGTGGAGTTTCATGGATAGATTCAGTGTTCTGTTCTCTTTAGATGGTGAGGACGGTTGTCTTAACTGATAATTCTGTTTGGCTTCAGGTCTGCTAACTGGATGTTTCTGTATGTGCCATGTTATGATAGATATTAGACAGCGTTGTTATCTTTTGATCCTTGTCAGTATAGCTTTGATGTGGATGTGTGGGGTTTGATGTCAACACATTTAACTAGTTCTTGGTTCTTAATGATGTGTTCATCCGTGCTGAACTGATGGGATGTTGACAAGGCTTTAGATATTTCCATTTTACTAGTGATTCTGAATAAATTCAGAAAAAAAGGGACTACCTGATAGTGGTGTTAACAATTTCATTTTACTTTGTCTTCGTTGTAACTTTGAGAGTTACAAATGTCTAGTCTCGGTGAAATATCCCCCCCCCCCCTCCCTCTTTTCTTCATAGTGATGGGCATGGCTAGAATTCTGGATGTGGTCTTGACCAATGAAGTGCACAACTCTAAAATCAGCTGATCTCCTATTGACGTAATGTAATATTATGTAGCATTAAGCAAAGGAAGCTGTAAATGTGGGGTATTATCTAGGTGTATGCAGATATTTATACTTAGCAATTATCGTAAGTGCAGAGTGGGACATAGCTGTGAACTGTTGAGGTTGCCACCAAAAATCTGTTATGGTTCCTGAGTATGCAAGCATGTCCTGTTAGAATTTTTCGGAAGAGAATTTTCTGTCTCTTCCTCTAATGTCTGGTGAAATAGATACCATGGAAAGGTATGCCTTACAGGAAATTGTTGTATATGCACCCCTTCTTGTCTTCATGCTTGGAAATTCAAGATGAGGGTGGTTGCTGATGTTTTCGTATTGCACTTAGTACTTCTGTAAAGAGTACCATTTGTTTCTCTATTTTCTGCTTTTACCTAAGCTCTACTATCTTTCCTTGGTTATTTCATAGGTTAAGGGCGATATTATTGAATCTTAGCCTTTATGCTGTCATGTCTAGTTGTTAAAGGATATATCATACTAGGATGATATTTAGAAAGTTAGCTAATCAGGAGCACTCTTCCTTTATTTTGCGTCCTAGGATATTTGAAAATCCTTGAGTTATAGATGAACTAGTGATAACTAGCCTATTTGATCACCTTCATCATTTAGTGTATGCTAGGACTTTTATTCCTAATGTTGGGATATTACTCACTTCTTGAGATGACACTTTGGGGGAAAGCATTAGGGACTAGTATACTTGGTCTTGGAAATGATGACATTACCCTTTGTCCATTTTGGGGATGCTAGAGCTTATGGAAGATGACCTTTTGGCCAAATTTGTTGAGAGCCTGATATGTGAACATTTCAATGTTGGTTTGTTCACAGTTCTCAGTAATGGTTTCTCTAGATAGTGGATCATAGTATATAATATGCTTGCTACTTTGGTGCTCTAATTTAGTCTAGCTACATCTGGATGGCTGCATTATGCAGATTGCTTTAAATAGTAAAGTAGATCAAGGGGTTGAACATCCCAAATAACTGTGATTTATATAACAACAACAACAACACCTCTTTCGCTGGGTCTGGGGAAATCCAACTTTATGCAACCTTACTCCTACCGGCATTCCTACCCGTAGAGAGGCTGTTTCCAAGAGATCCACAAAAAAAGAATTTGAGAAAATATTTTAAGGCAAAGACATTTTGTAAAAACAATTAATGGGAACATTTAAAAAGACAAGAAGTTGGGGCTATGTAACATAAGAACGGTAAATCAGAGATAGGTAACATACCTTAACAACCAAGCAAACGGTGCCTCGACCCCATAGAAAGTATTACCTGCAAACAAACACGCTAAATGAAAAAACACCACCACCAGCCAAAAGCCTGCAACTAAAAGCTAATTACGATGTCAACTCTCTGTGATCTAAGGTCTTAATCCTATTCCGCCACAACTTCCTATCCTGAGTTAGGTTCTTCGTCAAATCGACAACTCTCAAGTCCTTTCTAATTACCTCGTCCAAACTCTTCTTTGGCCTGCCTCTCCCTCTCTTGCCTCCGAGGATATTGATCGACTCACATCTCCTCACTGGAGCGCCCGCACTCCTCCTTTTCACATGGCCAAATCATCGAAGTCTTGATTCTCTCATCTTATCTTCGATTGGAGCTACTTTAACTAAGTCCCTGATAACCCAATTCCTAATTCTATCTAATTTCGTACAACCATACATCCACCTAATCATCATCTTCTCTGCCACCATCAACCTTTGAACCTGCGTCTTTTTTAGAGGCCAACACTCTGATCCATAAAGAACAGCCGGTCTAATGACCGTACGATAGACCCTGCCTTTCAATCTAAGGGGCGCCCTCTTATCACACAGCACACCTGAGGAGTACTTCCATTTTTGCCAACCCACCTTTATTCGCTGGTTAATATCTTTGTCAATATTTCCATTCTGCTCAATGAACGAGCCTAGATACCTAAACTTATCGACCTTAGGTATCGCCCTCCCATCCAGGGTGACTTCTGCTCCGACATCCTCTCTTCCACTGAAACAACAATGAAGGTATTCCGTTTTCGATCTACTCACTCTGAAACCTCTAGATTCCAGTGTATGCCTCCATCGCTCAAACTTGACATTAACTCCTTGTGTGGTCTCATCAATAAGAGCAATGTCATTTGCAATTCATCCATAAGTAGAGTGAAAAGAAAAGGGCTTAAGGCGGAACCCTGCTGCAGGCCCTAACAACGAAGAAGTCATTGGAGACCCCTCCTGATGTCCTAACACTCGTCCTACCTCCCTCGTACATATCCTTAATAACTCGAATGTACAAGGGTGATACTTCTTTCTTTTCCAAGCATCTACATAACACTTCATGCGGAACTCTATCATATGCTTTTTCCAGGTCAATGAACACCATATGAATATCCACATTTCTTTCTCTGTATATACCGATGAGCCTTCTAAGGAGGTAAATCGCTTCTATGGTTGCTCTGCCTGGCATGAAACCAAATTGGTTCTCCGAAATCGAAACATCCTTCCGCAGCCTTCTCCCAGTCACCATCTCCCATAACTTCATAGTGTGACTGAGTAGCTTTATACCCCTAAAATAATTGTGATTTATCTGTTTGTATATATTTAGTTGCTGCCAAATTCAAATCGAAATTCATGCCACAGGAGTTCTACTTAGGTGTGCTGTGGAGTGAGTTGTTGATGTAGGGCGAATTATTTGCCGTGAATGAGATATGTTTCTTTTTCTAACTTTCTTGGGGCTGGGGTTCAATGATTTGCTCATTGCTTCTACTTTGTTGTCTATCTTGGATGTGGTGTTTGATGTTAATGATCCAAAGTTTCTAGATAGTGATTGAAGGTTTCATCACATCAGACACATTTTCATACTATGTAAGTATGTATGCAAGAGTTTGGAACAAGGGAAGTGATGCTATGGTGCTATTTCTTCAAATGATAAGAATCTCTTGGTTAATATTAAGTTCTAGTTTGTTGACATAAATCATTCATTTTTATGTAGATATCAACTATATGGAAAAATTCTTATAAAGGTGGTGAATGGAGACCTTGTGTTAACAAGTCTATTGGAGGTATGAAGAATCTGTATCATTGAAATCTGGATTCGTGTGTTATTGCTTGCTTTGCTTTGATGTATGAACCTGCCGCTGGACAAAGCCTTGTCGTTTCAAGAATTTAAGCTCTATCTTTTGAGGTTGTTGTAGAGTTGGAGTGTTGGGCTCAATGGTAACAAAAATTTGAACTTTTTGGCTTTTGTAGTTTGCATTATGGATGAGAGCTTAAGGGCATAGTTTTTTTGTATTTGCCCCTTTTGTACATGGGTGACATCCCCTTGGTGTCCTTTTAATATACCTATTGATTACTTATCAAAAAAATAAAATAAAATGTATGAACCTGCTGCTAGTGACTTCATATTAGATGAGCGAATTTAAGGTTGCCAATTCTTGCGCTACCGTTTTGGCCTTTTCCTACCTTTTTGTGGATATCTGGATGCATGGACTCAAAATGCGGCTGTTGCACGACGAAACCACTGAATTGGAAAGGTTCTTTTGCTGGCCGAACCGTGGTTTTATCCTGCAACAACCGCGATATGAAACACAATTGCTGCATTAGAGCGTTTTTTCCGTACTGCAACCGTCCTTGACCGGAACACAAAAGTGATTGTAGCCAGTTAGTTTTGATTATCAATTGCTATTTCCTTGTTATTTGTTTTGATAAAAAACTAGCATCTTGAGAAGGAGTGATTTGAGAATGCAAAAAAGCTAAAATTGTTTGGGAAAAAAATTTATCTGGAAGCATTGGTCGATATGAGGGCAGTATCAAGGCACAGTCAAAACAAAGTGGAGGAATGGACTCGAGTCTCTGATGGAAGAAACTGTGGTATTATCAGTAATAAGGGAAAAATGGTGCTGGTGATGATTGTTGTGCGTGCCAGTTCCCTCTCCAACCCCCCCCCCCCAAAAAAAAGCAAGAAAGGAAAAAGAAAAAGAAAAGAAACGACTGAATGCATAGCTGATATTGGACGATATTGCTGTATTATAAATCAATAGTTCCCTTTCTATTTGCTGTGTCATCTGCTTGCGCTCTGGTCCATATGCTGTGCTCTGGTCCAGATTTGCCAGCTCAAGCCTTTCTCAAGCAGTGATTTTTGGCTTGAGCTGTTAAATAAGGTAGCTTCCAGAGATTAACAGTGGATCTGTTTACATGGTAACTGCATGCACGAGGTGTGGTTTCAAGCTGGTTGAAGTTCTTATATGACGGTGAAAAGTACCTTTACTTGGAAGTGTGGTCGGATTTAATTGATGTTTGTGCATGGGAAAACTATGTTGTACTATATGACACTCGAGGATTGTAGGACCCCCCCTCCCCCAAAATCTATGCATGTTATCTGTAGGCAACAATAACCTCAATATAGACATCACCTGTTGACAATATCTCCTTATCATTCAAATGCACTACAATGAAGCATCGCTTCAGATGTAGATGCAATGCTATTTGGGATAACTATGTTGAATGCTTAGGGAATTAGGAAAGAGGGCATTTGTAGATGACCTGTGGTAGAACCAATGTTAAGAACCTCACATTTGAATTGGACTTTTCAAAAGAAACATCTCCAATGGATATCCCAATTCCAAGAACCTGAGTGAGAGCCTTCTGCAATCTGCATGCCGGGGAAAGTCAGATATATGTTTTTTTTTTTTAATTTAAAATTAATAGCTTCCTTTGGTGTGAAATCAAGTTGTTCTTTGAAGATGATATGAATGTGATCGGATTTTGTATGTGCTACTGGGCCAATTGAACATTCTAGTCCTAGGACCTTCAGAAACCTAAGAGGAAGACATTGTTGTTAAGCTGTTCCCGACAACAATGGCTTGCGTTTTAGTTAGTGAAATGGTGGGGTTAGACTTGGATCTCAAGTTGTCCTGGGAGAAAGTGAGAAACATTGGGAATAGTCAGGGGTCAAATGTGACATGATGCAACCGGCATTTAGCCCTGAGAAGACAAGTAATACTAACAAGAGTAGGTTTATGCGATTCAAGTGTAATGATCAAGTTCCAGGTCATTATCAGCTTGTTTTAGAGATTTTAAAACTGTAATGAGATTGTTAAGTGATTCTTTGTTTGTTTAATGCCTTCTGAAGCTGTTTTTCAGCCATAAAATGTCATAATGCAAGTTCATTTGAAGAAGATAACGTCTTTAAGACGAGGGTATACTTTACAATGGTATCATAGTTGAGATCATATTCAAGTTGATCAGCTTGTTGCATTTGTCCTTATAAACAAAAGAACTGTCTTGGCTGTCTTCTTGTTGTATGTTTCCTCTTCAGACACTATTGCTATTTATGATTTCTTGTATGTAATTCTGGTCATGTGGTCGTAGTTTAACCCGAAGCTTGTGCTTTCATAACAGGCTTACCTGATTCGAATGGTTATATTTATGTTGAGGCGAATGGTGGCTTGAATCAGCAAAGGACATCGGTCCGTGTGATGCTTGATAATAATTTAATTCAGTTTGTATACTGCCAATCTTGTGTTAGAATACTTGCTGACTAATCTTTTTCTTACTTGATTTATGTGCTTATAGATATGCAATGCAGTTGCTGTAGCAGGCTATCTTAATGCAACACTTGTCATCCCAAATTTTCATTATCACAGCATCTGGAAGGATCCTAGGTCTGCTCTTTTTTCTCGCTCTCATATGATGGTGTTGGTATATTCTGTTTGATTCAATGTATAAAATTTATTGAACTTCACTGCTGATTATTGCATAGTCATGTCAATCTCTTGTGCAAAGGAATGATCTTTAATATCCTTATTCAAATGAATGTATAACTAAAGGCACCGATTATAATCATACTGGGCATTAGCTCATTTTGCACCCGAGATTTAGCTTCTTGTTATACTAAAATCTGTAAAAACCTGTGGCTCTTTTGAAGCCAAAGTTCGTTTTTTCTTGCCCCTCCCTTTTGGGGAGCTAGGAACTTATAAATTCTCTATTTTGAAGCTGTCTTAAAGTTTTAGGTCAAGTGATTTATTCCAGGTGGGACTTTGTTTTTGGGGGGGGTGGGGGGATCTTGGGAGTGGAAATTGTATACAATATCATAGGAGCATGATGGCATGTAATTGTCAGCCGTCTTTTATATAAGGGTGACTAGGAGTTTGGTGTACTAGATTCATTCTTTACTCCTTAATACCCCTTCTCCAAAAAAGGGGGTGGGGGGCTAATAAAGGTAAGGAAAGAAATTTACAGGTAGGGCAGTCCTATACCAAGCAGCATTTGGGGGTGTACATGTAGGCAACCTTCTCTTGCAAACAGGGAGGCTATGTCCGAGAGACCCACCATAAAAATATGAAAAGGTTGGATCTTTTAGAAAAATATTGTAGAGAGTCTAGGAACGGAAGAAAGTGAAGCTGGAACTATTAAATTCATCTTAGTCATTTAGATTCATTGCTCATGTTTTGAACCTCTTAGAAAAGATTGGAGCTTGATATTTGTCGTAATGACTCTGCCTTGTGTGCCTGCAGTAAGTTTAATGACATCTATGATGAGGACTATTTTATACATACGTTGCAAAATGAAGTGCGTGTGGTGAATAAGATTCCTGATTTCCTAATGGAGCGCTATGACCACAATATGAGCAATGTCTACAACTTCAGAATAAAAGCATGGTCACCAATTGAGTACTATAAGGAGAATGTCCTTCCAAGATTACTTGAAGAGAAGTGAGTAGAAATCTTTTTGCCTTTTTTCTTGATAAAGGTCCTTCCAAGTCTTATGTAATGTTTTTTTTCTATTGGCTTGTTATGTTCTGTTTTATTCTCTCTTGTTCCCAAATCTTGCCCCCCTCCTTCTCAAGGGACAGAGAGAGTCTTGTTTTTGACCATAGCGAGAAGTTTTATGAGTTTATAGATAAAAAAAAAAGAATTTTTCTAGTCTTTAGCAGTGATACACAAATTGAACTTTGAAGTAATATTGTTTCAATTTTCTTGGAGGAAACGTGCTTCAATAGATAACCGGAACCTATGAAGGAATTTTGGCTCTAACGTACATTCTCTGAGGCTCTGCTTTTTTTTTTCTTTTTTTGGGGGGGGGGGGTGTGGGGGTTGGGGGTTGGCCTTGCTGGCCTTTTGATTGATTCGTGATGGTTCTTTTTTTGATCTCAGGGTTATAAGGATCTCTCCATTTGCAAATCGGTTGTCATTTGATGCTCCTCCGGCCGTTCAGCGTCTTAGATGTTTGGCTAATTATGAAGCTTTGAGGTTTGCTAGTCCTATTTTAACACTGGCAGAAACTTTAGTTGCAAGAATGAAAGAACGTAGTGTTAGCAGTGGTGGAAAATATGTATCTGTGCATCTTCGTTTTGAAGAGGTTAGATTACATTCTTAAACTGTGTTTTACGAATATTTCCTTCTGTTTACGTATTGTTAAAAGCATACATCATTAATGTCCTATAATATTGTTGGATATCCTTTTTCAAGAACTCGTTAGTGTTTCTATTTGTTAGCAAGATCATTTCAATCACATACTATTAAGGGAAATAAATTTAATGCTTATCTTCATGTATTTCTAAGATTTGACAATGTATATGGGTTGGAGGGAGTAGTAAACTATTCGGCAAACATGGTGAACATAATCGTACTATTCACTAAAAAATAATCGCTCGCTTTTATCTTCTTGGTCAAGCACAGGATATGGTTGCTTTCTCCTGTTGTGTATTTGATGGTGGGAAGCAAGAAAGAGTGGACATGGACGCAGCAAGAGAAAGAGGATGGAGAGGCAAATTTACTAAGCCTGGTAGGGTTATCCGTCCTGGTGCAATCAGAATCAATGGAAAATGCCCCCTTACTCCTTTGGAGGTAACCTCTTGTGATTCATACCCCTTGCTACTGATTTATGCTGGGTGTTTACATATCTTTCTCTGGCCATCCATTTGAGGTGTTGTTGCAATATTCTCTCCTATTGTTTAAGAAAATATTTGGTGAATGACATGCTGGGTCTCTTCTTTTGGGCTGGTAATTGAGTTTTACAGTATTTGCAATGTTACACCAGCGTAGTCTTCTCTTCTGTGAAATTCTAGAAATGCTCTTGATGTTCTTGCGAGCCCAGCATCATTATTGATGCTCTGATGACGAAGAAGCAAGATAGATGGAGACACTAATTTTAAGAAAAGAAGGGAATTCTGAAAATATTATTTGAAATTCGCTGAAGTTTCTTGTCGCATTATTTATTCATTGTAGGTGCGGGTCTAACTTCTGTTCTATACATTTATCCGGCTGATTTCACGCACTCTTGCTACGAAAACTGTGCTAAGACATCATGAACTTGTGGACTTGTTTTATTTATTTATTATTTAATTACTTTTGTGCATGCGCGCGCGCACACAGACAAAAAAGCGGAATTAGGTAAGCCTCTCTGCTTAACTCGTAATATTCATTTTCATGAAAGGTGTGTTCATATTTCACAAAAAACGTAATCCCTTTTGTTTTCTTGGAATGCAATATTGCAATGTTCATCTTTATAATTGGCGTACCCATTTAATTAAAACTATATCGAAACTTGATATGTCCCATGTAGCTGACCCTCTAGGAGGTTTTCGGGATGCAGATGAGCCTATTGGTGGGTTCCTCAATGTCCCACCCTATTAGGGATGTCAATGGGTCAAGTCAGAGCTGGGGACATACACCTCCCTCTGTCCCCATCCCTGTCCTCACCTTTTTTGGGAAAAAGGGGGGGGGGGTAACAGTATAAACATAGCCCATCCCCACTGTTGACAGGCCCCAAACCCGGACTGCGGGGAGAATTGGCCTTTTAGATGAAGCCATTCAAGGCGATAAACTAGGTGGAGAGAGATCTGACCTAGCTAGGGTTCCCATGTGAAGAGGCAATGGCTTTGGCTGTGTGCTATGGGGCTTACCCTGCCACCATATCGCTATAAGATAGTCCAAAGATTGATTGTTACCCCCTTTTTTTTTATCTATTCAGTGCACCAATCTGGTCCATTGGTTCATCAGTTCTGATCAGAACCGGACCAAAGGAGGCCAAACAGCTCCTGGATCAGGGATTGGACTGGATTCAGTTGGTTTTGTCTGGCTTGGTTGAGTCTGACCGGTCTCCGGTCTGATCCAGGTTTGTACTGGATAATCCATAGCCTTAGGTTAACACCATTGCCAGTGACTCTGGGTGCTCACCCCTGCCTTGCCCATTGTGCTCACTCCTTCCTCAGTCTTTCTCTCTCTACCTTATGTTTCTCTCCTCTCCTATCTCGTTTTTCTCTGTAACTGAATACCTCTTTTGGCACAAGAAAGTTTAGCTGCATTTTTATTAGCTATATGGCCACCATCATTGATATTTTTGAAGTGGTATTTACTCACTCTCTTTTTTGGTCGTTAGGGAAGGAAAGCCTAGTTGACATGGTAACACGTCACAAATCCGACCAGAAATAAGAAATTACTGAGAAAAACACAACCTCAAAATGAAGCAACTCCATTTTGGCCCCGAATTAGTACCAGTAGCCCATTTAGTGTGAGAGCATGTCATCTTCTATTCTTAGGTAAATCTAAAATGTTCCAAAATAGAAGTGAAATTTACATGGTCTCTCTGTCTTTTTTTTTCCTTTTTTTTGGGTTTATGAGTAATCAAAATTGTGTTAAAAAGACACCAAGGGGATGTCATCCATATACAAAGGAGGCAATCAAAAAATAACATCATACCCTCTAGCTTTCAACAAACAATCCTTTCAACAAAATCCAAAAAAGTCAACTTTGTACCATGATTGAGAACTTGACTCCACCTATACAAAAGTTCTCAAAAAATACATTTTGAAATCTTGAATAGACCTGGCCTTGCCCTCAAGAATTCGGCTATTTCTCTCCTTCCAAGTACTCCACCAAATAGCCAAAGGCATCAACTTCCAAACTTCAATAACCCAACTCTTCATTAACCTTCTTCTCCAAGCCACCAACACATCTCTTGTTGTTTTAGGTTACACCCAACTAATCCCCATCGACGATGATGACAAATGCCATAAAGTGGAGACCCATCGACAATGGACAAAAAGGTGGTCAACCGACAATGGACACAAAATTTGCATGGTTATTAGGTGGGTTGACATGAACCGACCCATTTGCTAGCTCTAGTTGCTGTTAGTGAGTGAGTGAGAGAGTGTGCGTGTGCGTGCGTTGGGGGGTAGAGGTGTAACTAAGAGGAGGGGAAGGAGAAAATTCTGCCAATGGTCAGGGTTTCAAGATGCTCTGTAGCCATAATTTGGCCTCTCCATGTTGTACCGCAATGCTCCTTATGGACAGCCGATAATGAATTTAAGGTTGGGGACCAAATGGGCAGCTTTGGTGAAAGGGAGAGAAGAGGGAAAGGCGTACTGCATAGGAAGTACCCCTTTCTTATACTTGAGGGGGGGAAATCGGGAATGTTGTGCCAGTTATGCGCTGTTTTCTTACTGAAAATTTGCCCACTCTTCATTTTTCATTAAGGGTTTGTAAAGTATTAGCTGTTGAGATTTATTGTCTAGTGGTCCAGATTTGGTTTTGCACATCAAATAAATTTGCACATTAAGGGCCCATTCTTTACAGCTCGAAGCTGTTAGAGCTGGAGGAATGGAGCTAGAAGTGGGAAAGAGTTGGAAGGAACTGAAAGGAGTTGGAAAGAACTGAAAAGAGTCTGAAGCAGTTGGAAGGAATTGAAAAACACTGTAAGTTATAAATAAAATTGTCAGCAAACTGGAAGGACTTGGAAGGGAAGAGTTCTGACTGAAAAGAGTTTTGCCAATTACTCCCTCATTGTCTTCTAATCTTCTGACTATGATTCTCTGTTTGGCTTGAATGAACCTTTCTACAATTTCGCTTGGCCTCTGCCATGGAAAATACCCAGCTCTATCTCATCTTACAAGTGAGTGTAGTCCCCTCCCTGCTCCCTATCCTTTCTTTCATTCTTCCCTTTAACAATATTGACTATTTATTAAAAAGGAAAAACCTATTCAAAAGTGCAAGCTGTCCACTTCCACACATCGGGAAGAAATTTTAAACCAGGAGCAGAAAGATCTGCCTACTCTCCATACATATATGACGATGATTGCCCTAGCCAAACATTATTTTTGTAAACCCAAAGTGGCAAACATTGTTTTAATTGAACTATCCTGGAGCACAGTGCTCCAGCTTGAGTCTTTTGAATTCTAGAATTTCAACCCAACTGTACAGCCGAAAGGATACACTGTTCCATAATTCTCTTTCCTGGATACTTCCAAAATACCAGCATGCTTTGAACCAGTGAAACCTCTAAATTTTGTAGGGGAAGATCTACAAGAGAACACTCAAGAAACTATCAGCTAATGACTTTTACGATCTTGGCGTGATGATACAGGAAAAACCTCTTAAATTCTTGATTGTTGCAAGCTTGTTGCATCCCACTTCCCAACTTTGTCTCATGATAAGGAAATGCCTGGATAGTAACCCCCATCGGGGAAATTGAAATAAGAGAAATTGGAATTATGACTGGCGATGTGATGAATGCTGACTAAAATATATGGGCAATGACCCTAAAAAAAAACAACATATGAACAATGAAAGTCTACAAAATGGCCATTTTCTCATTCAAAGTCTTCCAAAGATGAACGATGCTAAAAAATTGGAGATTATGTTGGAAGTCCTTAGCCCCTTTGAAGGTTTCGTTCTTTGTTTGGGAAGCTGCGCATGGAAACATACTAACGTGTGACAACCTACAAAAAAGGGGGAAAGTTTTGGTGAATAGATGCTTTATGTGCAAAAGGAGCTGTGAATCTACGGATCATATACTGCTCCATTGCCAGGTTGCAAGCATGCTTTGGGGTCTTGCTTTCAATTGCTTGTGCATGTCCTGGGTTGCTCCTGATTCTTTTAGGAACCATCTTTTGGCTTGGGAAGGTTCCTTTGGTAGGAGGGTTAAGAAGAAGAAGAAGGAGAAAGTCATGGTCCTACCTCATGTCATCGTTTGGATTATTTGGAGGGAGAGAAATCGAAGAGTTTTTGATAACGTTGAAACCCCTCTTCAGTGTTTGAAAGAGAATTTCATCAAAATTCTCTTCTTTTGGAAGAATGGGAAGTTCAGCTCTTCCTTTTTTGATTTGGCAGATTGTGTAGATAGTCTATTCTTGGGTTGTAAATAGGTTTTTGTACAGTGCTCACTGTGCTCCTCAGATTTGGTTCTTAATATTAATATATATCCTTTTCCTTATCAAAAAAATAAAATAATTGGAGATTATGTGAGGTTCCTTTGAGATTACTTACACCACTTGTAAATTTTATTTTCCACTGGTTATATGGTTTGCTTACTGTGTAAAACATTTGTAAAAGAAGTTAATTCCTAAATGGTTTCTGAGAATAACAACATATCACATTAATTGTGAGCTGAATTGCTCCAAAGGCGCTGGATCTAAGTCTCTAAGTGAAAAAATAGTGAACGTGCTCTTTTGGACTCTGACATTTATGTTCCTCTCTTGGTGTCATCAGGTTGGTTTGATGCTTCGTGGTATGGGCTTTGGTAGAAATACATCAATCTATTTGGCTTCTGGAAAGATATATGATGCAGAAAGGAATATGGCCCCATTATTCGAAATGTTTCCTCTGTTGCAAACTAAGGAGATGCTTGCCTCTCCTGAGGAACTTGCACCATATGGTGTTAGTACACTCACATCCCTTGTTTTGTGCTTTTAGTTTTGGTGAACTTCATTTCCCTCACTTTCATCTATTCTCTGCAGAACTATTCCTCTAGGATGGCTGCTATAGACTATACGGTTTGCCTCCACAGTGAAGTATTTGTTACCACTCAAGGTGGTAATTTCCCTCATTTCTTGATGGGCCATCGAAGATACTTGTATGGTGGGCATGCGAAGACTATCAGGCCTGACAAGAGGAAGTTGGCCCAGCTTTTTGATAATCCTAATATTGGGTATGGATTTTGTCTCATAGTTACGGTGTTTATGCTTTCTGTTCAAAATGAGATCATGGGGGTTGATGCTTCTATGGAAGTCCAATCTAAGCACTTCCTAAGTAATACTTCGAGGTGGAGTTGTGCATGGGCATCTGCTTTGGAATGATTAGGATGGAAATAGAGTACTATTCATTGCCCCAAATGCAGCCTTAGAATTCAGTTGCAGTTTCTGAAAAGGCATGAAAGTGAACACATGAACTGATAAGGCACAGGAGACCCGCTTTTTTGAGACAGCTGAAACAATCACTTTTGGGTGACTTTTCCACTTGGATTACAGTGAGCTGAAGTAAATACTCCACTAAACTGTCTTTTACTTCCTTTTCTACGGAGTAGTAGGCAATTAGGGGTTTTTGATATGGGATTGAAGGGAAACAACCTCTTTGCAATTCAAACTCTTCAGGATATTTATGATTCTCTCTCAAAGTTGAGCATTTAAAAGGTGCTTTTGTTCCCTTAGTTCACCAGATGACAAACGTTATGAAAAAGTCTTGTCATCAGAACCAACGATTAAAGTGCAAATATTAGAAAGTTGTTTGAGTCCCAATGATCTTAATATGAAATACTTTTTGATTTTCGTAGCTTACAGAATGGAGAGTGCTGGAGTAATGGTAGAAACATAAAGGCTTATTTCATGTACGTTGTCTTGTACATCTGCATTCTACTGCAGCTCTAGTTCATAGCATCATCCATTTTACCAATGGATGCTACAGTTCTGGGATCTTTGTTCTGTTGTGTATGAAGTTACGGGTTTGTGGTGGTAAGTAACTATTTTAACTGTTGACTAAGAGGTGTCTTTTGTGCTTGTCACAATTTCCAGATGGAAAACATTCAAGAGGCATATGCTAAACATGCGATCACATAGTGATTCAAAGGGTTTTGAGCTCAAAAGGCCGAATGACTCGATCTATAGCTTCCCGTGCCCAGACTGTATGTGCCGTGTGAGTAAATCGCGAGATTCAAGATCAGCATCTGCAACGTGATCTTCGAGCACTCACAATATTTTGGGGTAGTTATCAAGTTATTGCTTCTGCAAAGGTGGCTAACTGCTGAGGTCCAGTCTAGATCGATTCTTTCATTCTTTTCCTTTCCCTTTAGCTGGGAACAGGTCACACATTTCAGTTTTGAAACTCCAACGATTTGGTTGGGCAGAGTGGTCTGATTATACTTTCTTGGACTGACCTGAGGGGAGATTCATCGTCTTGTACATGACATAGGATGGGATTTCCATTGAAGGAGGTGCCCGGGCATTGACTATACAAAGTGGTTCGCAGCTGATGTATCTAACAAGCTGCGAGATGAAACGGCGGTGGTTTATCCCCCAATTTTGTGATTCTTTTGCATGTATATGATGGCAGTTTGGATACGTGTAACTGTAGAAAGCAGGACAGAGATTGTGTACATTTTGTTTACCATCAGAAAATTCTTTTTTATAAAGCTGTTGTATTATTCTTCATTCTCAGAAATGGCATCTTTTATTATTCAAGACAATCGTTTCGTGTAGAGGCCATTGACAAATAGCCTGGTCTAGGTGTCTGTCATTACTACACTGTACTCTCTTTACCGTGCAACATCTTATGGTTTACGACCCTAGACTCAAGTAACTCCCATTTGGGATGGTACATTTTGAAAAATTTAATTATTCCAGTTAGACGTTGATCTAGCTTAATTTAGAATATCGACTGCACCTTTAAGGAATCTTCTTTTTAATAAAAGCTTTTCTACACGACGTTACATGAACAAAATCACGTTGAAGACTATTAAATGCAGCTCCGCTTTTGACACTAAATGGTAATCTCCATAGGAATTGATCACAACAAGATTATGGGGTATTTGGTAACAACAGTTTTTTGGGGGAAAAAAAAAACCTATTTGGAGATGTTTGAGCTGTTTTGATCAAATCAAACAGCTAAGTGGGTGTTTGATAAATAGTTGTTTGAAACAGCTGCTTAGCCCCAAAAAGCTTTTTTTGAAAAGGTTGTTTCTATTAGCCTTTTCAAAAGAATTTTTTATAGAAATGACATATTCACCCAAGACTTTAAACAAATTACATTTCATATCATTGCATTTTATTTAATTATTTATATAATATTATTTTACAAAATAGAAAGAGTATATAGTATTATAAAGTGTTCCTTAATAGCATTCGAACTTGGCTAGATATTAAGGATTAACAAGAGTCTAATTTTTTTTTTGAGGCAAAAACAAAGCATTGAAGTTGCATTGTCTCTTTCATTGTTTGTATTTTTTCTTTAACCAAGTAATATACTTTTCGGTGTAGATTTTCTAATTTCACTAGTATATTATATCATACTTATTTGGTTCTCTCACCATGCACCTTTATGAACGTCTAATATTATGATATTCATACTTTAGATTATTCAATCTCCTTTCCAATTACCTTGACAATGAGCTTTGGATCGATACAAAATGGTAACATTTCATATTGTGTTTGTATGAATTAAATCTAATGAAGATAAAGTCATTAGAAATTCATATAAATTTCAATTTTAATTTATAAACCAAATTTTTTTTAAAAAAATTAACAAAATAACGTTGTAAAACATTGAGATAATTTACATAAGTACAAATTGAAAAGAAATGAGATAGGCGATGGGTGCAAGTTATGTGGAATTTAATAAGAAAGTAAAGTTTTATCAATGTAGTTTTTCTTCTATTTTTTTGTGTGATCACAGATGATGTTAATTTATACCTATGACACCAATTTAATTCTTTTTAAAAAGAAATTGACCAATGAATAAAAAAATATGTTCTATTAAGAGGTAATTTAGAGATAAGATATAAATGAAATTTTACCAAACATGTTTATTAGAAGCAACTAAGTACTTTACTAAATAGTTTTTTTACAAACAACTAATTCAGACAGTTAACGACTAACAGCTAATACAAACAACTAACAGCTAATAACCAACAGCTATTTGCCAACCAGGGCCTATTAGTGCCCTTATAGCGTGGAGTCAAGATGAGGGCGTCCTCAAGTCCCAATGAGTTGAACAGTGAGATTACTTGTTAATTTTATCAAGTTCATTCAAAGCTTGCTTATCTTCAAAGACCATGTAATAAATAACAGGAGTGTTTCAACATCTACGAATAGTGACCCTGGTACACCATGCATGCGAGATTCCCTCTTAGACATTCACCTCAAATTGAACACATACCGCAAAGAACGCCTACTCATACTGGACAGCCTCCCACGCCACTCTCCCCAACCAACACATTTATGAATTCTTTTACCAAAAAAATAACCCTAAATCCCCAAAAAAATCCTTCCCAAAATTTAAAAATTCAAAACCCAGCTTAGTCTCTCACTCACAGCACCATTTTCTCTCTCTTCAGTCTCCCCTACAGCCAGCTAGTCATACTAAAAGGCCCAGACTCCAAAGTTTGAGAATTCAGAGCAGAAAAAGTTATGAAATTATAAGAAGGTTCCAGGAATCAAAGGGTCATTATCATGTGACTTCTTCTATGTTGTGCTCTATCCCTTCCTTTTCTCTCCTCAGATCCCACAAGGGTTTTAGCCAACTTCAAACTTCATTCCAAACAAGGGTTTTGATGCTTCTCTAATAACCACATCGATTAGTCTCGTTGTTTGCAGTGGTAAAACTGCCTACATTTAGATTTCCTCGAACTGTCTGTTTGGACAGGCCGGATTCAGTCTTCTCAGATCCCACAAGGGTTAATCCAACTTCAAGTTAACTCCAAAGCAAGGGTTTCTCTTTGCGTGCCAGTCCTGAAACTGCCTGCATCTAAATTTTCTCACACTGTCTGCAAACTCAGACAGGATCCACGCTAGTTGTTAGTACTATACTGTCATTTTTGCTGATGGTTATCTGAAACTCACCAGAAGTGAACTGAGGGCAATGACAGTGAAAAAAGAGAGGTTGCATGAAAACAGCAGATTCATGTTTTTCTTCATCTGGGTTGTTCTGATTCTGTCTCATCTAAACACCATTGTGGCAGTGGAAGCCATTGATGAAGATAGACAAAGCTCAATGCCATGGCAACCATCAATATCATGGACCCAGAAATCCGTGCGGTTCAACACAGTGAGTAAGAGTTCATTTCGAGTACAAGAGATAAGCCCAGCTCCATTTGAAGGCAATGGAAGGATGTTTTATGATGAAGATAAGAGAATTGTTCATACAGGCCCTAACCCTCTTCACAACTAGCTAGCTAGTGAGAGAGTAATGCATATTAATTACTATACAACTGCATGTAGGTGGGTAGGTAGATGCTACAGAGGATTTTGTAAGTTTTTAAATTTTCTTCAGTTTGGTAGAATCCCATCTATTTTTATTTCTACTGTTTTCTTGCCTGTTTTTCCCATTTTATTTCCCTTTCTGTTTGATTGGTAAAATCATCATGTTCATCATTTGTACAAAGGCAAATTTGGACTAATATTTTTAGCTTGAATTATATAGACTAAAATAAAATGTCTCTCTAAAGTTCCTCTACTACGTTTCTATGAAGTAGCAGGTAATTTACAATTTTTCAATTCAAGGTCTAATGGAACCAGCCTTTCTATAATTTTGCAATTCAGTGATAAGACTGCTACATCAGAGCCCCACATCCCGCTTGGTGGCAAGATTTTTGGGATATTAGATTTGAATTTAGATTAAATCACATCACCATGTAAACTATTATGGTCTTTCTATATTGCTGGATTCACCCAGTATAAAGTCATTGTTCAAGCTTTCAGTCATCGGTTTAACTTTTTTTTTTCCCCCGATATGTACAAAAAAAGGAAGTAAGCTTCGTTGCAGAGTTCAAACCTGAAGCTCCAATGCTTCATTATTTCTAATGAATGATGTAATACACAGTAGAGTAGTTAATTAGTCATCCACCAATCCACACAAATTTCTATGTAAGGCCCTGTTCTTTTCAGTGGGAAATAAGGGGTGTTGAATGGGTGATTGTGGGAAAGGGGGGGAAGGAGTGGGTGAGTGTGGTTTTTTTTTTTAAGTGTGGGAAAAAGTGGGTGAATGTGGGTGAAAGTTGGTGAGTGTGGGTGAAAGTTAAAAGTAGTTGAATGAAGTTGAAGTATTAGTTATCAATATTTTTTTTGTTTTATAATGTAATAATTTTATTGTCATAGTAATTAATGATGAT
>JACYFF010003369.1:85721898-85742813 GCA_017589665.1 Selenicereus undatus | reverse complement strand
CCCCCCCCCCCCCCGGCCCCCCCCCCCCCCCCCCCAAAAAAAAACCACCACCCACCTGTGGAGAGGTCTCATTAGAGCAGAGTTCATGGAAAAGCAAAAGTTAAAATGTGAATAAGCTCCACAGACTCACCAATTATCTCCTGCCCACTTGCAGCCATCAGTATCCACGACATGTAAGCTGTAAGCATGCCTTGAGTTTGGCGATGTATTCTCAAAACTGGAACATGAATACCAAATGAGGGGACAGAACACGCAAACAAAATTCTCGGCCTATCATGTAAGATAGAAACCATGCAATCTCTAACCTCTGATGAATGAGATCACCATGAATCACAACCAAGGAACCAGATTTAACTTCAATTGGAACAAAATCTTTAGGATCATATGATGGGAATGGCCGATCAAAGTGGACCCCTTCATCATCTCGGATGAATCTTCTAACAAGGCCATCTGGACATATGTTGGCTAAAAAGTTAGTGAACATTGTCAGGGATATCATACCAAGGTTAAATTGGAGAGGATGACGTACCTTTGTGAGATCCAGGGATGGCCCAAAGGCAACCATTAGTAACTGTGGCGTCTTCTAAAGCAAGCCATAAACCTGTGCAAGTTTGTGGCTCAGTATAAAGAAATGAATTATCTTGGTGTGGCACCACTTCTCCACCAATGCCTGGTTGCTGAAAATGGAAAGATCCGAAAACAGTCACTAAATCTAGAAGTAAACTCTGTAATTAGTTGTAAAAACCTGACAGTCACAAGCATGGCGACAAGCCGAAAGCAATGATCCACGCCGATCCCAATAGTGGGGCTTGGGGAGATTAAAATATCGACATTACCATGATACTAGCAGATTCTTATAAGCATTAAGAGGGAAGGGGCTGTGTAGTCATGATATCGCAGAACAAAACATGATTTCACATTTTGAATACCAAGTGGAAGGAAAGCATTGATTGCAAGCAACAGGCAAAAGATAGGAGAAAGCTGTGGCAACATTAACACCAAGCTTTGATCCCCCGTCGGGGACTGCGGGCGGAGGGGGGGGGGTGCAATATCCAGCAAAACTGGACAAGGGATACGCTTCAAGCCAGCCTATCCTGCTATACAGTCATATCTCTGACTTTCATGGTAAACCCAATCAGTGAAATCACAATCACAACCAGACTGACTATTTTCTTAGTAATTAAAAATAAAATAAGTTAATAAAGCCCTGGCTAACTAACACATGATCCTAGACCTATTGGCATAACATTAGTAGACACTGTACAGGGAAAGAATGACTGCCACATTTAAAAAGAAAAAGAAACGAAACTCTTATCGTTCCAAAAGATCTAGTTTCATAACATATTACACCTTTAGGTATCTGAAAATAATTACAGCTTCAATTTTAATAGAATGACATCCTGAACTCTCTGATATCGACTTCTTTTCAAGGGCAATAACTGAAGCCCATGGCACCTCATAGTAAGATACCAACCCACCCTCCTCCAGAGCAATCACTACTGACGCATTTATATCACAAAGGACCATATAGTTACAATGAAGAACGAAAACAAATATTCATCTAATAAAGCCAGACATCCCACTATGTCAACTGAATTTGTCAATCAAACAA
Organism: Selenicereus undatus; assembly: GCA_017589665.1. Taxonomy (NCBI): domain Eukaryota; kingdom Viridiplantae; phylum Streptophyta; class Magnoliopsida; order Caryophyllales; family Cactaceae; genus Selenicereus; species Selenicereus undatus. Next base: position 85,741,201 of record JACYFF010003369.1, on the reverse strand, counting down.
TCCTTCACTGGCACACAACAAAATAGTTTTCTTAGTCATGTTACATATGTAGAGAATTTGAGGATCTATTGGCTCAAAAGAAATAAGAGATCTGTAGAAGCTACTCCATGGGATCAAGTAATAGTTAGCATTGCTCTGTGCAGTGTACACATCCTTCATGGGCTATACAGGGGTCTTATCGTGCTATTTTGATCAGAATACTTTCTCTATGAATAGATAATGATAGATGACATCTCAATCCCCTTTTTTTATCAATTTCACCGTTAGTTTATAAGATCTTTATTTTTTCAAATCAAAAATCTCATTCTGAAGCATATGCAGAATTAATTCAGTGTGGAAAGTTCTGGTCTGACTAAGGCTTGAAGCATGAGATGCACAAGCCATTATCCTTATGACTATGTATGCAATCTTCAGCATTAACATATATTAGTCGACAAGCACTAGGTATTCTAGGAGAAAGTGTCTGTACCTTGAAAATATACATAGACTGGATAACCACTGGCCTCTTGTAATCTAGCGATGCAAGCAAGCCTGAGAAATTCTGAGAGCCAGAGAAATTTTTGAAAACTGGATCAAGCTCATCTAGTGCTGCAAAGACATTTCAAATACAACTTTTTAAAATCCTAGCGGACCCAACTCTTACATAAGGTACGCCAACTGCGAAGAGCACTATTCTTTCCCCTCAAAAGAAAGAAAATGATAAGATAGGGAGAGGAGGACGGGGGGTGGGGAGCATCCCATATGTTGACTTACCATGGCCAACTTTATTGATAGAAAGTTGCTTTGGCTGTTTTAGTTTACCGTCTTCATCAAATGCTTTCTCTGAACACAAAATGAACAATAGGAATCAGCACTGTGAAATCTAGAAACTTTTAAAAGCAAATGAACCTATAGTTGAGTACAAGTGACCAACACGAAGAATAATATAGAGAACCTAGTGATATTATGACATGTTTGAGATAACATATCTTTTCGGAACCCCTTTGTGTCATTTGCAACTAATACAGTTTCCAGAATATTTTCCAGCATTCCCAACTTTTCCACATTTGATTTAAAAGGAACATAAAAAGATCATCACAAATGAACGAGAAATTCAGCATAACAATACACACAACATCATAGAAAGAAAAGTAATTTTTACTGGATTAGACTAAAATTCACACTTACGTAAACATTCACAATATTCCAGCAGAACCAACAGTCATCAAGGTTTTTATCTCATATGCATGTAGAGGAGATCTTCCATCATTAACATTCAAATGTGGAGTTTTGACTACATCTAGACCAAGGTAGGATTTAGAAAGGCTAATTGTCAACTGGTTGCAGACCCCTTGAGAAATGAGAGATGTCTGGAAGAGAGGGTGGTAGTATAGGAGCATTGGAGAGTAGAAAAAGTAATCGATTGAGGCACCCAAAACCTTGCCAAAGAGCAGTAGGCCAGCAGGTGAACGACGATGGGGAGGGGACACAGTGGGTAAGGGAGGTTGACAGTGGGAATCAGCAATGGAGAGGGATTCCAGTAAGGAAGGGTGGCAGTGCGGGTTGAGAGGGAGGGAGAAAACTGGAAGATTTCAACCCCTCCCCCCCAAAAAAACCCCAGTTTTTGCCATCATTTTTTTCATGTTCACAGAAAGCGCTCGAAAGATTTAGAGGGAAAATGGTTTGCCTTTTCCCTGATCAAAGAGTCCCCTATCATACTATGAGCCTTGAAAAAAGCCCATTCAAGTTTTTTATTAGTCAATGCAAGTGAACAGCGAGGGCTACCTACACTGGTTACAACTTACAAGTGCAGAATCTGTGCGCAGAGATCCAATTGAAAATGTCGAACACAAATTAGGAAGCCTTACAAACTGTTTTTGTTATCAAATGATTTATTCAAAATGTGAGGTCCATATTGATTCACATTTCAATATGATTCTTCAACATAAACCATTCTGAAATCAATTGCAATTGCTTGGAAACAAAAAAGGCTACAAAATATTCAACATCAAAGACCCTTATGAGCACATCATAAGAAATGAATTATTCATCATCGACAGGAACAAGATAGCCGAGAGCTTAGCAATAGAGAGCAGAAGGAAAACCCAGCACCAGAATCTCCTAACAAGTACAACAGCTAGTCAAAGACTAGTATATAACTCAAATGCTTACTCTTTCACAAGATTAAACAGTTTCAGAAGCTGATCAATCGGAGTCTCAAAGTTGGCAAAGGACAAAGAATTGAGGTTTAGGTTTCAACTTTCAAGGATCAAGTCAAACACACTTGAGTGAAATAATCCTCCCTCATCCATGTATGCAATGAATCACCATTAGAGAATCTTTTTCAACTATAACTCACAGTGGAACATAGCTAAATGTCTCACTAAACTGCCCTCTTGTTTTGTTGTACATACGGCGTCCAACAAAAGCCACCTTGCTACAATTCAATTGTACAGGTAAAACTGTATTCCTTTTGACTCCCTGCACCCTAACATGGTCCATAAGGAGACTCTAGCTTCTTGATTTGATTTGATCATTCAAGTAGAGAAGAGTATGCATTGGATCCTCAAGAATAGCTAAAAACCAATAATTGAATTCCCAGAAACCCCTTCATTTTTTGGACAGAAAATAAGCCCCTCCACTTACAGGTGATCTTCAACATGAATATGCCAAAATACACTGAAAGTAGTATCATCAACTGGTGATCACAATTCAATGCATGCGTCCAATAATTTTCCCAAAAAAAAGGGAGAAAGAAAGAAAAAGAAAGATTACCCTCGAAGAAAAACGAGATCTTATCGGCACTTTCAAAGAAGTATTTATCCTTAGCATGATTCTGCTCAAGCAAAACGCAACAACAATCAAGTGGGTTTAATTAAAACACCAAATTGTGCTCAAAATTAAACCCAATTCAAAGGGGAGAAACGCAAACTAACATGATCTTTGGTAGAAAAGATGACAGAAGTAGAGCAATCAAATTCATCAAGCAACTGCTCCATCCTCTTCCTCATAGCCTCAATCTCATCTGGGCTCGAAAATGACTCCAACACCAAATACCCTAAAACCAAATTTCTGGGTAAAATCTACGAAAGCAAGAAAAGGAGAGAGAAAAACACAAGCGTTTCGAGTTTTCCGACTGACCATTAGAGTTGAAGAAGTCAAGCTGCTCTGGAGTAAGGCTACCAGAAACTCCCATTTTCAATCTCTCTGCAGTCTGCTCTCAATGAAGACGTACTGAATTTGATACACAGTTGAAGGTCCGATTTACTGACAATTACGTGCACGGCGAAATGGATAATTTTGGTTGAATATTCTTCTGATTCTATTTTTTTTTAAATTAAACACAGTCGTTGAGTTCAACCCAAGCCCGATCTAATCGCATTGTTCTTTAAAATATTCTTATAACTAGCACTGATGGAGCTGACCTGACATCCGAAACTTGAATCGAATTATCCAAATTTATAATCGACCTGATATTTAAAATATGCTCATCCAAAAGTAGATTCAAAATTCGAAAGGATCCAAACCGAATCATACTCAATCCAAAAATTTCTACAAAGTTGTTTATTTTTGCATGACAATCATATTGAATAAAAAATCAATTGACCCGAAATCGACTCGAATTAAAGTTCAGCCGACCCAAATCGAACCGATCCGATCCGATCCGAAATATCACCTAACCTAAAACATGATCATGTCCAAACTTAATCCGACCAGTACTCAAACCAAAGGACTCATTTATCAGGTCTATTTATAAACCTTGCCCCTGAAAAAAAAAAAAAAAAACTTATAACCCTCCTTTTAATAATAATGAAAAATTTTTAGAGAAAACGATAAATCCTGTTTTTTTTTTTTTTGTCAAACAAAGAACAAACAACAAGATTAGAATGCAGATCATTAGCATTAGGTGTGATGATGTCGTATTCATTTTAATTCTTTATAATAATTTTATTGGAAATGGAATAAAATTTATTTGAGTGATGGTATATAAGTTGCTGTAAAAAACTTCTTAAATATGTTATATAATTGAAAATTATTAGTTTTCGAGTTTTGACTATTACGATTAATTGTTAATTATGAAGCTTTAGAATTCGCCATTTATGCTAATAAGTACAAAATGATACCATAAATCGAATGAGCCACGTCAACAATAACGTATTATAGACGTAATTTCATAATTGTGAAATTTGTCGATAAGAAGTTGGTTTTACAGGATTTATAAGTAGCAATAACATCATATCGTTTGATCATACTTTTTTTAAATTTAATGCATAATGAAATAATTTTTTTAGGTCAAATCAAGTCACTTGAAAGATGTCTTCGGACAAGATGTTTATCATTTTGCAATTTGTTATTGGATCAAAGATATTTTTTATTTTATTTTGATCAGAGAAATTTGATGGTTACGTTTTTTATTTAGTCAATTAAATGGCTTTGCAGTTAACTTTATACTATCATCAATGTCATGGCATTCATGTCATCTTTGTAAGTTGGATGGGAATCATTTGCTAAAATTTACATGCATAATTTTTCATATTTAAAATCAGATGGCATAATTTTTCATTTTTGAAAATTTGGATATTTCTTAAAACATGTTTTAAATCTATTCCTAAAATTTTGGATATCTCTCAAAATCTACATGCATGATTTTTCATACTTAAAATCTATTCCTAAAATTTTTCAGATGGCATAATTTTTCGTATTTAAAATTTATTCCTAAAATTGTTGATATCTCATAAAACATGTTTGCTAACAGACCAAAAGAGATTAGCCCTTTTGGCATTGCTGCTCTACAGCTTTGGCCTTCTCTCCCCACTCACCTTCCCTCCCCACCCAATCCCAAATTTGGAGGGATAAACTTCACTTGCCAATCCTAATATTTCCCCTTCCCACAGACTTGTTGATCTATTGGGTCTTTCCTGTAATACGAGGCCTAATAGATGACCTAATTCACCTGTGAAAAAAAGAAGAATTTTTTTTATAGAATAAAGATGTAAACAATTTTACTTCTACAATAATTTTGCCAGGAATCATGACCACTGTGGGCAAACAAAAATGGGTTGATAATTTGGGTGCTAGTCTGCTAGATGTGAAGGCAAGTACATCGGGTGGCTAATGATTTCGATTCACAGATTGGGCAACAATGTGAGCAGCAGCTGCTGTCATTTCTGCTCATGTGGTTGAATGTCAAAAATACAATCTGCATGCATTATTAGTTTGATCTTGTCTTTATTATCACCTCCAGAAGAATCACTGTCTAAGTTCATTAACAGTTAAAATGCATGTTATGTATTTATCTATCATAAGACAAATATACAAATTACTCGCATTTTACACAAAGAGCTTATAAGCCGCCTGTATAATATGGCTATCACAAGAAGCATCTCACAATTCCCTGATCTCATCTTAGGGGTTGTTCGCCTCAACAATTAAAACTAACAATTAGAAACAATTAGAGGCATGTCAGCTAGGGAAGGCAATGGGACGGGAATTAGAAACAATTAGAAGCATGTTAGCTAGGGATGTCAATGAGGTAGGGAATACCTGCCCCCATCAGGGCCCCGCCCGCATTGGGGATAAACCCCTGTCCCCCATGGGGATGGGGATGGGGATGGGGACAGAAATAAATCCCCGAGCAGGGATGAGGCGAAAATTTACCCATCCACATCCTCGCTTCTCTGCTCAGGGAAATATCTCCGACCCCATCCTGTTTCCCCGTCCTTACAACAACTCCCAGTGTCGGTTCCACTTTTGCGGGGTCTGGGGAGATCCAACTGTAGACAACCTTATCTTTACCGGTATTCCTACCGTTTTTCCGTCCTTGATTGAGGAAAAATCCCCCTCACCGTCTTTGCGTATTAATTTAAAATTATATATGAGCCCTTTATTTGTGAGTACAATAATAAGGTTATATCAGTAAATTAAGTAGAAAAAACCCTAAATTGTATAGACTTTTTTGTGTAATTTGTGCATTGTCAGACTTATGATTTATGAACTTGTTAAACTTTAATTTATGTTAGATTGTAAATTTTAATGAAATTTGTTGGACTTATGTTGCATGGAACCTATAAAAGCTTATTGTACAATTAATTGGACTAGAATTTAGAATGACAAATTAGATATTCATTTAAGACTTATAATATAACTATCACAAAGGAGAGGAAAAAATGGCTGAAAAAAATCTCCGTTGGGGCCCCGTCTAGGATTAGATCCCCGCTGATGATAGGGACGGGGGGAATTTTTTCCTCCCAACGGAAAACAGGGTGGGGATCCTAGCGGAGACGGGGATGGAGAGTATGGCCCTGTCCCCAACCCGCCCTGTTGCCATCCTTAATGTTAGCACTAGCGGTGTGTTCCATTCCCTCTATTTGAATATATTTTTATTAGCTTGATCGTTTTACAATCACTTCTACGGTCTTGTTCTTTTCGTTGGTAAATCCAAATTTACCAACTTCAACCAATTTCAACTCACTTCATGAACTTCAATAAAAAAAAATATCAACTTCGACTCACTGCGACCAACTTCAACCCACTTTCCACTATTTTAACCAACTTCTACCTATCATACCAAAAAAAAAAAAATTGATCCACTTCAACCTACTTCAACAAAAAAATATTCACTTCAACATACTTCAACTCACTTTTACCAATCTCAATCAAATTCACCTATTTATCAACCCATATTTCCCAATGAAAGAAACATTTGAAAAAAACAGGTCCTAGTACCAACCTTACCTAGTTCATCCATTATGTACCAAGAAAAACAAAACCAAATTAGTCCCAACTTGCGTCAGAATGTGTACCAGATACCAGCACCACCAATCGAAGCGTCCCATTGTACAGGAAACATCAATCGACTTCCATCTCTGCAAAGTTCATTCTCAACTGCAAAGGCTAAGAAAAGTATCATTCCCTCTTTGTTTAGACACCATTCAAAATCGCAGGAACTACTTTCCAAAACACATTTCCCTCCAGCCAAACAAACCCACATGAATTGTGCAACTGGCAAGCAATGGCTATTAATCAAAAAAGAACGTGAAAACTTGTTATTGGCTCCAAATGGTCCTGTAATTCAATCAAGAAACAAACCCATTTCATCCCCCCCCCCCCCCCCAAAAAAAAACCCAAATCCATCTGGGCATACTCAATTTTGCCCCAGCTAGTTACATCACACGAACAAGAAAAGAAATTTCATTGGAGTACCATGCATTATTGTTTAGACCATAATCCTGGGTCTGTATACCTAGGACTATAAATCCCAACTTCTCTCTTTTATTTGCCAAATATGTCCTCAAAATTCAGCCCAGGAGGCCAGGATAACTGTATACAGGAGTATCTTTGTCACAATCCATGGATGTTACAAGAGTGAACCTTAAGAACCAAGGCCTTTACAACCTCGGACGTTCACCCACTCAAGTTGGATCTCTACCTTGCCAGTTGCCGCATTTTTCAGCCTGAGAAACATGTGCTGAACCAACTTTCCGTTCTTCCAAATTATCGGGCTCTCTTCAGCTAGGCAGTTTTCCCTGTTCGGAGTGACTTTGTGAACGATGTGGCCTTCTGGAAGGTTAGCCAACCCCGCTCTCAAGTACTCTATATATGGCTTGATGTCAATGTCAGCATCACCCATGTGATCATCACCAGTGAATGTGTCTTTGTCGAACACTGACTGAAAAAGAGAAGAATTCACAAAGGCTGATACATATTACAGAAGGCAAAGACACTCACTTTCAGCAACTTGGACCAAGGTTTTATGATTTTGCAACTGAAACAGAACAAACAGAAAATTTATTGCTGAAAATAAACCTGATCAACGCCTACCTAATTACTCAACCTGATAGCCTTGAAACTAGACCTGAAGAAGGCTTGAAATAAGGCAATCCAATTTATTCTCAGAAAACAAAGACCTGACTCAAACTGAAGCGTAGAAAATCTGAACCTAGCAATCTGATTTACCAGATCTAGTGTTAACCCACAGACACAAATCTGCAGCATAATTCATCAGTGAGATCAATTACTGTAAGTTAATGATACCAAAGGTGCCACGATAAGAGAAAACAACTTCCAACATCTACAATATTAAGCTGCAGCACTTACCAGTTTGATTGGAGCATCGAGATCCTGCACTGCAAGACTGACTTCATCATTCCACACGGGATTGCAATTATTCTTCACAGTTCGTGTCTTCACTTTCTGAACAGTTTTGCATCAGTGTTGATCCAAACGTAAATGTGAAGGATGTAAAAGAAAAGTATGCCATACTGAAACATGCAACAAGAGTGCCCTACCTCCCTTCCCCCCCCCCCCCCAAAAAAAAATCAAAAGCTTTATTCCCAGATCTTAATGATTAGAAATATTGCAGAGTCAAGACATTGGATATCACACCTTCCAGACTTCCAGTATTGACCCTACAACAAAACGGAAAAGCAACCAATTCCTCGTAACAACGAGTTTATTTTGTGCTTTTCTTCTTTTCTTCTTTGTTCCTAGGAATGAGCATCAAACTAGTTTACCTTGTAAGTTGTAACTACACCAACATATGTTTCATTTACAACTAATGAGGGTCAAAGCATTTTCGATTGCTGTAACATGAGAAGGCACTCCAGATTATTTATGTATTATAGGTAGCTCATAGCACCATTGGTTGACAGACTATTCTCTAAAACTGTAAGAAACTTCATATTTAGCTCAGTTTAGTCAGCAAAGTACAAGAAATGAAAGAAACTTGGAACAAGTTGTACGTTTAGTTTAGTTCTAACTGCAAGCAAGGCAACTCCAGAGAGTAGGAAATAGTAGAAGTTTTGGAGAACAAGCCATAGGCTGAAACAAAAAAGAAGCCAACAAAGGGCAAAACAAACTCTGCTCATTCAAATGGCTGGCATAAATGAATAATAGACCTTGCAATGAACAAAAGAAAAATAAATAAAAATTAACACCACAATAAGGACTTGGGTCCTCTGCAGTTGAAGGGAGAACCGCAAATGGGACTCAAAGTTCATAAATTATACAAAGATGCAAGTCCGGGTTAATACAGTCAGTATGAACACAACTCTCATGATTTTTCCCACTCTCACCGTCTCCACTCCCAGCGTTGGTCAAGAGACAGTCATGGTTATTCCAAGCATTATAGATTAGCACCCACGAACTCCCACAAAATACAGCCACTTCAAATGACAGCCAAAGAAAGTTCCCCTACAGTTCTCAGTTTAACACAACGTTCCCTTGGGGCTAAAGGACGTGACAATTTGTCAAATAATTAGATAACTCCCATCTTCTTTCTTGAACACCCTATCTGTTCATTCTTACATGCAAACAACGCAAGCTGCAAACTGGAAAGCGAAGCCAACACTTTGAATTTGGTCTTTTGGAGTTCACAAGACCAAGGCAATCCAAAGATAATGATGTATTTGAAGGTCGAACACATTCCTCAGAAAAATTATTGGATTACAATTTTTCTGATTTTCTTGAGTCAGATAGATTCCAGGCCATATAAATCTGCTTCAGTTCAGGATTGAGTTGAATTATTGATGTCCGAGGTGGACTCCCTGATCAACTAAAGATATGCTAGTAGCATCAAATAACTTATTCCAAATCTCCAAACTCAAATCAACAATCTGCAATGAAAATAACAATATCCAATTTTCGCCTCTGAAACAAAAAATACAGTTTGGCGAATCGCTCTTGGCGAATTCTCAGTGTAACCTGAACACTCTCAGTCTCATCTATCTCAGCCACAGGTTCTCAAACACTTTTTTCAGATGTCACATGTTTCGTTAGATAACACCCAAACAATCACACAAAAACAAAACCATTTAGAACATCACAATGACACCATCCAAAACAAATCAAACAAACCGGAAAAACAAATAAATTAGAACCCTTATATGATACATGAAACCAATTACAATAATGAATTGATCTCCACATATTACGTAAAACCCAAGTCCCCCAGGACTCCTAAAATGTGCAAAAACAGGTGGCCCAAAATTCAGTTCATATTGATAAGAAGCACAAAATAGCAATTGAGAAGATGAAAAAAAAAAAAAGCAAACCTGTGAGCCCATGGCGATGATAACATGAGGGTCGCTAGCGGTTGTATCCATGACGACAAGGTTGATGCCCTTTATCACTTTAACTTTCAGAACACCGATCAATTTCTCCATCTCTAATTCTCTATCTATCTGGGGTTTTTGGCTGATCGATGATCAGGTCTTCCCTGGAGAAAGTGGGAAGAAAAGCTCATAATTAAAGTATCTTCATGCCTGAAACTCAAGGTTGACGTCTCCATTTCCAATTATTCCATGTCAACTTGTCAAATAAAAGTCTAAAACCGAGCTTGAAAAGTGTAAAATATAGTCCAGTTTGAAGACTTAGATTGCCCAGCGAGAGGTGAATAGGATAATTACAAAAATTTATATTTAAGAATCGAAAGTAAAAACAGAAATTAAATCAAGACAATATGCAATGATATTTTAATAAGGTTAGGCCTTAATCAGGTTTAGGCACTCGCCTAAAGTTATTCAACTCTATGATTCAATACTTTACTTCTCTGATTAAGATGAACTCTCACAATCTCTCAGAGTTACCCCACTTTAGAGATCCCAAACACTTAAACCAACCTCCTGATTTAAGTTTAGAAAAGTTGTGACTTCACACCAACTCCTAAGTTCATTCCTTAATAAAGAATTCCTTAATACACTCACAACTTTTGATCACAATGTAATGCTCAGTGAATTTGCTCTTGTAACTTGCTTCGATGTTTGCTCTTCCTCATTTGGTCTCTATTTAGGCTTTAGTAGTAATGCACCAATTCTGTCAAGAAAGGAAATTCTGCCCAGAATAACTTGAAATTACATTTCAAGCCCTTAAAATCTGGTCAGCTGATTCTGATTTGATTTTCTTGCAATATTTACCACGATTTGTGTTAATATGAAGATGCATAATATCTTTTCTTTGCTCTTGAAAATGTAATATTGTTGATATTATTCTTAAAATCCAATATAATAACAAGAGATTTTGATCCTTGATAAAAATGTAATAATTCTTTCAATCATGATATTTCTTTGCAAATCAGTAAAGTGATAATATTGTCAACAAAATATTTTAAATTTACAAGATCAGATTATATGGCAAGTATAATGGATTAGAAGCATGCTTATTTTGTGAAGATAAAATTAGAGCAAGATAATATCAAGAGATTTGATTCTTCAAATTTTGAAATTCAAATTTTGAATGAGCTAGATAATTTCCTTGATTAACTCCCCAATTTATCAATCAAATAAAATCATTTTCATATTGTATGATGCCCACATATTTTCTCCATAATCATACACATGTTTCACTAGTATAAAATGGCTACTTCTTTCATGCTTATTTTGAATTTGCCAACCATTTAAACATCATTACTTGAATTCATTTGGTTCATAATTAATTCAATCCTTTTTATCTTTCATCAAAAATATCATCCAACTTATTCTAAGTATAGGAGTAACTCAACACAATTGTTGTGTACATCGATGAGTGTTCTACTGTGTTGGCAAGTTGATCAAGTGTGTTGTGCAACTGATACAAAATCGAGAATATTATTTAAGATATGGGCTTTTTGAGGAAAATTTCAATATCACTAGTGAAGACTTTATCATGATACACATCATAGCCTCTCCGAGCTATTATCGCCTAGAACTTGACAATGAGAGAATAAAACAATCACTCTTACACTTTCTTGCAACATCATTTTTATTCGAGAGTAGACAAGGTTCATTATCTTCTAAAGTTAAAACCTCACGTGTCGAACTTGGGAGGTCCCATTGAAACTCATTCTAGTGACCGTAAATAGACTTAGCCCAGCTCCACAAAATTGTCTAAAGACAATTACTATTCCCTGATAACAATTAGTTATCATTAATTGTTTGTTAAAAAACAATTGATCATCATTAATTAATACCTAGCCTTAATGACATAGATATGGAAGGTACAATTATGAGGAAATATCATGTCATATTCATCAATGCATAGGAGATCAGACCTAAAAAGATTATCCCTGACTTATTTTCATTTTCAGCCTTCAACAATCTCCAGTGATAATTTAACATTCATAGAAACCTTTAAGAAGTTGAAAAAAATTCAAAATCACAAAAAAAGCGAATCAAACATTGAAAAAAGAAAATATAGAAAAAAGAAACAGTACAAAACCTAAATTTTTTGCAAGTTTTGAATTGAACAAAATCAAATTGTAAATGTTCATCAAATCAATTCATAATTCATCATAAATCAAATGAAAAACATGAAAAAATCCAAAATTCACTTACCATACGACAAAAAGTAATAATGAAATCCTACAAATTGCATAAACTAAGTAATCTCAGTTGAAATAATCGTAGAATAAGCCGCAAATTTGGAATTGCAGAAAATTTTCCAAAATCAATGTTGGTCATACATGTCAAAACAAAAGACAATGCTAGGGTTTTTTGTGATCTTCATGATTGAATTGTGCAAATTCCTCCTGGAATGTAAAGAATAGAACTATAACGATGATCAAAATCATGATCAAAGAAGAATTTTGACGTGAAGAGAGAAAGAGAGAGATACAAAGGGAGAGAGAAAGAGAGAGAAGTGCAAGGAGAGAGAAGTGCAAGGAATTTAGTAGAGAGAGAAAATGAGCAAAGCCTCAAATGAGGAAATAAACATAATTTGGGGCTTCAAACAAATAGTGTCTTTTTGTTTTTTTTTTTTGGGTGCTTCTTGAACCATGGTACTCCAAGCAGGGTGAACATGAATTTTGGATGCCTTGAAACCGGACCGAAATCGATCAAACGGTACCAATTCCAACTCTCTAAAATTAAGAACCAGTTCGAACGATTTTTGTTCTGGGTATCACTTTGGAAACTGCAATTGGAACTTGAAACCAACATTTTGCTATGTAATTTGATTTTTTAATGGATTTTTGTTGTATTTGTCAGAAATTTTATGAGCTTTTCAGACTTTAGGTTGTGAATTAGATTGTTAATTAACACAAGCTGTGTAATTGTTTGTGCTTGTGCTTATTGTTAGGAGTATCCTTGTTCTTATATTTTTTTACAATAACACCTCCTTGATTGCTTTTGCATTTTGCAAAATGGTGGAGCATTGGAGTTATTAATTCTCAATCTAAGCTTTAGATTAGGACATATCAAACGTTCTCCCACCCAAAAAAGGAAAATAATCTAATATTCAAGTTGAAAATTTTCAAATTTAGACGTAACAGCTTCCCAAAATCAATTCGGAACCGGTGGCTTCGGCTTTGGTTTCCAAGACTTAGGAATCGATTTGACCGGTCACAGTTCCCAAGTTTTATGGAAGGTATCCAAACCCTCACAGCCTCACCCTTAACTCTAATGACTATTATATACTAATCGGACATCTTACAGTTCCCTAATCTCAACTTCTTACATTGACAATGTACGTTGGAAGTTTAGGTTCTTCACCCACATAAAAAAAAGGAAAAAAAAAAGATGAATATTGAATTTGTCAATAGCGATAGGCTCTTCACCCACAAAAAAAAGGGGGGGGGGGGGAAAGATGAATATTGAATTTGTCAATAGCATTGAATTTGTCAATAGCGATGTAGGCCGATGGAGCCCATATGAGGTAAAGCAGTTTTGCTGCGTGCAATACCTGTATTATACTCTTGGAATAGATATTTTTAAGAGTCATCTCAGCAAATATATATTAAAAAATCAATATATAACAAATGCACACATAAAAAATATACACACACATGGAAATAAAAGTATGTACTCCCAAAAGCACATAAAAAATTACGCCTACAATCAAACCAACCCCGCATGCATAGAGAAACTGGCAAGCAACGCCTCTCAATCCCACAAGAACGTGAAAACTTGCTCATTGGCTCGAACTGGTCATGTAATTCAATCAAGAAAGCAAACTTATCTGGGCATATTCAATTTGGTCCCTGCTAGTTACATCATGTAGTTCAGGAGAAGAACATTTTATTGGAGTATTTTTACACATTGCACCATAGTCCCGGGTCTGTATGTCCAAGACTATCAATCCCCCCTTTTCTTTTTTCTTTGTTACTGAATCTGCCCCCAACATTAAACCCAGGATTAGTGTATAATTGCAGGAGTATTTCTTCCCATTCAAATGGATGGTACAAACGTTGATCTTAAGGATCAAGACCTTTAGAACCCGAAACTTTCATCCACTCAAGTTCGATCTCCACCTCACCTTTTCGCACATTTCTCAGCCTGAGACACATGGGCTGAACCAACTTTCCATTCTTCCACAGTATCGGGCTTTCTTCAACTAGGCAGTTTTGCCTGTTCGGAATGACCTTGGAAACAATGGTGCCTTCCGGCAGGTCAGCCAACTCTGCTTTCAAGTACTCTATATATGGCTTGATATCGATATCAGCATCACCCATGAAATCATCATCTGTGAATGTGTCTTTGTCGAACACTGTCTGAGAAAGACAAAGATCCACAAAAGCTGATTTGTCATACAGAAGATAAAGACACAGTAATTTCCACAACTGAATCAGAATACAGAGAAAATATACATCTTTTTCCAGTATCTTCTAAGTTATTGATGAACTTAAAACCTGATCAACCTGTAACTAATTACCCAACCTGATAGCCTCGAACGTCAAAACTAGACATGAAGAAGGCTTCAAATAAGGCAACTCAATTTATTCTCAGTAGTGTGAAGTCCTGACTCAAACTGAAGCTTAGTAAATCTGATCCTAGCAATCTGATCTACCAGATCTAGTATTAACGCACATACACAAATCTGCAGCGTGCAGAACACGTGATTTGAGCAACTATAGAAATTTTAGTTACCGACTTGGACAGCATTACTCACCAGTCTGATCATCTAACATGAGTTAATGACACCAAAAACACTCGAATGAGAGCCAACAAGTTCCAACATCTACAATGTTGTGCTGCAGGACTTACCAGTTTGATTGGAGCATCGAGATCCTCCACGGCAAGACTGACTTCATCGCCCCACACAGGATAGCAGTTTTTCTTCACAACACGTGTCTTCACTTTCTGAACCATTTCGCAAAGGTGTTGATTCATAAGCAGATATGAAGGATATAATAAAGTGTGCTATACTGAAATGTGAAGCAAGGATGCCCCTAGTCCCCGCTCCCCCCAAAAGCTCTATTTCAGATGTTAATGATTAACATATGGCAGAGTCAAAACAGTGAAATCACACCTTCCCATATTAACCCTACACTAAAACGGAAAAGCAACCAATACCTTGTAACCTTGAGTTTATTTTGTGCTTTCTTCTTTTCCTCTTTGCTCCTAGCAACAAGTAGCAAACTAGTTTGCCTTGTAAGAAGTATCTACCCAACATATGTTTCATTCACAACAAATCAGGGTCCTAGCATTTTAGACTGTTGCAACATGAGAAGCCGCTCCAGATCATTTATGTTTCATATATAGCTCATAGGACCAACTGATTCACAACCTGTTCTCTAAGACCATTAGAAATCATACATTTAGCCTAGTTTAGTCAGAAACCTACAAGAAATGGAAGAAACTTATAAGAAGCTGTAAGTTTAATTTAGTTCCAACTGCAAGAAAAGCAACTGCAGAAAGCAAGAAATAGTAGAAGTTTTAGAGTACAGCCCTTCTGCTGAAACAAAAAGAAGCCAACAAAAAGGGCCAAACAAACTCTGCTCATGCCAATGCCCCGGCATGATTGAACGAAAGACTTGCAAAGGACCACAAATAAACGAAAATTAACACCACAAGAACGACTTGTGTTCTATGCAGTTGAAATGAGGACTGCAAATGGGAGTTCAATGCGCATACATTATACAAAGATGAGAGTCAGGGTTAGTTCAGTCTTTAGGAACATAACTGTCACGATTGTCTCTCACTCAATTGCCGTTTCCACTCCCACTGTTGGTCAAGAGACAGTCACTGTTATTCCAAGCATTAACTGCATTATAGGATTATAGTTCATTAGCATATGCAAACAGGTCGAGCTGGGAAGCAAACCCGATGCCACGAATTTTGTCTTTTGGAGTTCGCAACTTGCACGACCAAGGTGATCTGAAGATAACAATACATATCTGTAGGGTTGAACACATTCCTTAGAAAGATTACAGGACTACAATTTTTCTGATGTCTTAGATCAAATAGAGTCCAGACCAGATACATCTGCTTCAGGATTGAGTTGGGTAATGGATTGCCTGGGTGGCATCCCTGATCAGACTAAAGATATGCTAATAGCACCAAATGCTTTATTACAAGTTCCCCAACTCAAATCATCAATCTGCCAAGAAAACAACATTATCCAGTTTTAGGCTTTGAGACAAGGAAGACACTTTAGCTAGATCAGTCTGGGTGAATTCTCAGCGTTACCTGACCATTCTTGGTCTCACTCTACTAAGCTTCTGGGATGCCACATGTTTCCTTAGATTTTCATTTTAACCAAGAGCATCATGCTTTTGAGATAGGGAGAAGAAACTCAAAATCAAGAGAGGAACATGTCAGCAACTACACTTTGGCTTTTTTGGGGGGGGGGGGGGGAACACATCTACAACTACAATCAAGTTCTTCAAAGGAATCTGAGACCATTCAAGATTGTAAATAAGGCTGATTCCCTTTGGCATTTCATACTTAGTTAAGGCATTGGAGGTGTCTTTAATGGAGCCAGATCAATCATTACCCCTTCGTCCCATCTTGCACTTGTCCCAAACCAACACTTTCTTTGGGCCCAAACCAAAAATGGGAGCTCTTGCTGACATAATCAAATAGGTAACACACCCATAAGCTGTATGAAGAAACAGCTACAGGCTCTTGTAGCTAACGTGGGGTAAATGTACAGCATCATCTAATCCTGATGCCAACTTGCCATCAGAAGACAGCAACAACATGGAACTTCCCTGGAGGCCCTCTATAGGCACAGATTCAAAAATGCACAACCAATTTTTATTTTTTTTCTCCCATCTCATAGTAGGCATTAGACACTTAGCGAACATTAATATTGTTGGACTTGTATGCTTACGTAATATTTTACTCCTAGCAGCTTCCTAGGTTTTTTGTTAGAAAAAAAATAATAATTACTATGTGACACCTAGTTTCCATATTGTTTGTTACTTATTTATGTATTTATTCATATATTTATTTAATATTTAATGATATCAGCAAGTATTGGATGCTTCTATCTTCAAAGTTGTTTCAAAAGATTTCAACTCCAGAAAATGTTTTTTAAAAAACTTTGTTGATGGGCCTCTTATAATCGATCTCTTCGCTTGCACGAATGCTTGTAGGGATAAAATTGGCTACATTTGAATCTCCCCAGACCCGCAAAAGTGCAATCCACTTTCGGAATTGCAGTTGTTATATAGGGGGCATTGTGTAAGATGATTTCACTCAAAACCTACAATGATGACACCTAAAATTCCAGTTTAGACTTTGGACCCAGAGGAAATAGGGTCTAGAGAGATCCAAGCATTAGCTCTCATACACCAAACAAGCAAAAAGGCTAGTCTCATAGGCCCACTAGAACAATCAAAAGTCCTAAAATTTCTCTCCAATTGTTGCACTATACAAACAATTGCACAACTAATTAAATCCTACCGACATTACATGCTTTCTTTTCCTCAACAACAATGCTCAGTGTGAGTCCCGCAATCAGACGAGCCATCCTCACAGATACACAATACACCCAACCAATCACACAAAAACCTCAGCCATTTAGAACATCATCCAAATCAAAATTAAACCAATGAAGAAAAACAAACAAATTAGAACCCTTGTATGATGCATGAAACCAAATACAGCAATAAATTGATGCCCACCAAAAATCCATTGGATTCCTAAAATTTGCAAACACAGGGGTCCCAAATCAAGTTTGTATAAGAAAAAAGAATATTAGTCATTAAGAAGATGGCAAAGCAAACCTGTGAACCCATGGAGATGATAACATAAGGGTCGCTAGTCTTTGCATCCATGGCAACAAGGTCGGTGCCCTTGATAACATAAATTTTCAGGATACCAATCAATTTGTTCATTTTTGTGTTCTTCTCTTTCCTCTATATGTGCAATTGCTTGATCGATGATCAGCTCTTCGCTAGAGAATCAGGGAAGAAAAACGCATAAATCTTCATGTCCGAAACTCAGTTTACACAGAAATTTCGGTGGCTTGTTTGTTTTGTGATTCCCCGCCCCCCCTTTTTCCCCCCAAATTGTTCCATGTAGATCGAATGTCACCCAACAACGACATCCTAGAAACAAACAAGGAGACGGCTTTTTTTTAAATTTTTTTTCCCTTGTTTTTTAGGGGGGTGGGGGACTTGGACCATAACAAAGTCCACTTTGTGGGTGTACACTAAACAGTTTTTCTAGAGAGTTTTTTTTTATAAAAAATAATTTTTTATATCAAAATTAACAATCTTTTATATAATATAAAAAAAATATTGTGTTGACTTACGTAATATTGATTTTAGGAGGTTTACTTATTTACAACCCTTGATCAAATATTCTGACAAATCTCAACCATTAATCAAAAATTTAATTGTTTTTTAAAAAATGAAAAGTATTGACTTAGGCACTGGGTACATTAGGTCCCAGGTTTGATTCTCTATCCCCGATTGTATTGCCTTTTGTGGCTACTACGGGCCAAAAAAAAATATTCATTAGTAACTTTCTTGATTCTCTCTCTCTCATGTTAACTCCTTAAGACCCACTTCTCATAAAATTCTCCATCAATTTTTCTCTCCATCCGAACATAAATTTGGAGCTCCTTTATGAAAGGTAAATGTTATGATCTATATCATCAGTCAGTCAAGTATAAAATCGGATAACAGAAGTTTTATACATTTACTTTTAAAGTGAGTACTACTTTTATTTTTAAGCTTATTATTTTTTGTTATTCATAAATTGATTAGTATGTTGTTAAAAATATTTTAATAAAAGACACAAATTTATAGAATAAGAATTTGTATTATACATAAAATCCAAATAAACAACATTTAATATTTTTGCATAAATTAAATACTATCAATACTCTATCTGTATGCTTTCATTTATATCCAAAAAGGATAACCTATGAAAATTCCATTTGATAGTGCCTAGCAAAATTTCATGAATTATAGACACAACCTAAATAAACAATCAAAACCCAACAACATTAACAAAGCGTCTGAATTCACGCCCAAACAAACAAAAACAAAGATTGTAGATTGAGTATTATTACAATTCGTACCACTTAATTATATTAGAGTTCCAGACCATGCATTGTATAGACAATACACACACACACATATACACACACACACGTGTGTGTGTGTGTGTGTGTGTAT